>CM031918.1:43043664-43280925 GCA_018703695.1 Prunus fruticosa | reverse complement strand
CATGAATACGAATCGCTTTCGTCTTACGATGATGAGAATGAACTCTACAAGTTGAGGTAAATTATTATGAGCTTTGAGTTGGTTTCAGATTTTGTCCACATTTAGATTAGTTGGCTAATTAGGCTATGATTTTGTGATTTGAGGTGTTGTTTGAGTTATTTGAGGCTATTGGAAACTGAGTTGAAGAATTTGATAGACCCAATTGAAGAATTTGAGGTAAATTCCTTATCTATATTCATGTCTAACATACTTCTGTGCTAGTTATATTCTTCATCTTAGCCAAAATGGCTTTGTGAAGAAACAAAAGAATTATGATATCAGCTAAGTCTACCCATTTGTTGTAGATGGATTGACCATTCTCCTTCTTTAATTGTTGTTTTGAGCGAATGTTTTCAGCCACTGAGGACATGTTTAGTGATTGAGATTGAATTAGATGATTTGGTAGCGCACTGAATTATATTAGAATGAAGAGAGTAACGGTAATCGAATAGTGCATTTGGTGCTAATACACATGATTAAGGAGCATAATTTATTGAAATATGCTAATACATGGTCTAACATGATTAGACATAAACTCATCCAGCTTAATTCTATCTTTTTGGTGTGAGGATGAGATCTATAATTCTACTACTTTTAGGCGTAGTAAAACTAGACGTAATTCAATTCACATTGATACATTTGACTAGGATTATGAAAAAATATAATCGGATTCTAGTGTTGTTTCGGATTTTAATTCTTATAAATATTTTCTTTTGTAATTTATTATTTCTTTAAGTTTTTAGGATTAATCCGAAAGTTTTGAAAAGCAAAATTTGGAGGGAGAGTGCGATGAGTATTTTGGGGTTTGAATAGAAAAGTATTTAAATTTGTTACTCACTGATACAAACTTCGACAAAAAAAATTGAAGCTCTGAATCGCAACCACATATTTTTAACTCAAACCAAATATCTGGTCCGTCCAATCCATCTCGATATCTTCAAACCCAAAAAAGGCCACGCATTAACGTGCCGTCAGATTCAGTTTCGAAAACCAGGACTGCAGAAGCTGTTCTCCCTAAATTACTTAAATAGCCCTATACTCGCCTAGCCTTGCAGGAGCAGTGGAGCTAGATCGTAGCCAAATGGAGAAAGGTAATTTAGGAAATGCCACCAAGTTGCAAAAGCCACTTCAGCCAGTTCATCTTTTCTCTGTCTCTCGTCGCTCTCTGTAAACTAATAAAAGAAATAAACCATCAGAAGGACAACACTCTCACGCGCCCTTTTGGAATAGTGCATGGGAAATGGGATTTTTCTCTTTTAAATATTTATTAAATAAATTTTATTTTTTTGGGATTTTTCTTTTTTGGCATTGTGGAAATTAAATTGCTTAATTCAATTGGAAAAATACATTTTTTTTAAATATAAATATATTTATGTAAACATAAATCTTTTTTTTTCATTTTTGGTGTGGTTGAACATATATTTTAATTGCGGCAAAACAAATACATATAATTTAATTGTCTAGGAAGTTTGATTGGCATTTACGTGTGATGCATGAGAGTGGGTTTGAAGTGCGTGACAGTAACCCTAGCAGGGAGATAACTACATCTACAGACAAAAGCCACATAAAAAATTGTAATAAAAAATGAAAATGAAAAATGCAAAATATAAAATAATAAAAAAAGTATGAAAACGAGAGAGAGAGAGAGAGAGAGAAGCACTTTACCACTTTTATATGTTGCACGCATCCACATAGCAGAAAACAGAAGGAAGACGAAGTACTACTCCTCTCAAGGCACCGGCAGAGGAGAAAGAAGAAAACCCTCCAAAGGGCCCAAACCACATACAAGAAATGAAGAAGAAGATGGTTCCAAAAATGGGTCTTGAGCCTTGAGGTTTTACATCAAACGCAAGAGCTTGTTTTGTTTGCAACAAAGACAGGCATCGAGCTACCAGAGCAACAGTAGGAGCAGCTAAGAGCCTAAGAGCTAGGTGTCTGTGTGTTATGAGATTTCATTTCAACTGTGCATTCACTTGGGCAGCCTTTGTTTGAGTCAGAATTTGAATTAGGCCTAAAAAATCAGAGCTTTTGCTTCTGTAAATTTAAGCATTGAGCTCTTGGGTTTTTGTAAATTTGAGAAGAACCCATTTGTATTTTGTTCTCTGGGAGTCTTTTGGGAGGTGGGTTTTTGTTGGTCTTGAAAAAACTGGAGGTTGCTGGGTTCTTGGGTTTGTGTGTATTTTTATCAGTGTTTATTTTGTTAGATGAAGGCCATGCCCCTACCCTTTGAGCAGTTTCAAGGGAAGGGGGTGTTAGATTTCTCTTCTTCAACTTCAGATTCACAGCCACCGCAAAATCAACATCTCCACCAGCACCACAATCAGCAGCAGCAGCAGCAAAAGTGGAACCAAAACAGCAACAAAGAGAATTGCTATGTGGGCAGCATTGAGCCCACCTCTGTTCTCGACACCAGAAGAAGCCCAAGCCCTCCCACATCCTCTTCAACACTGTCTTCTTCTCTCGGCGGCGGCGGCGGCGGCGGAGCCAGCGGCGGTGGTGGTGGCGGCAGCGGCTCTACAGACACAACCACCTGCTTGGCCACTACTGCAGCGGCGGTGTACGAAAACATATCTCAAACACCATTAGAAGAATCAAAATGTGGGCCGGCGCTTGGAATGGAGGACTGGGAGAGTGTCTTGTCTGAGTCTCCGGGTCAAGAGCAGTCCATTCTGAGGTTGATTATGAGTGATATTGAAGCCCCTTCTCTTGGATTGAACAAGCTGTTGCAGAGTGGAAGCGGTTCTGATCAGCAAGATTTGGAATTCAGTGCAGGGTTTCATGATGTGGTGGATCAAGGAGGCTATGATGGCTTTGAACCCAATACTGGGAATTTGGTGAGCAACATTAATGTTGATCCTTCTCTACATGCAACATCTGGTTCTGATTTTGCTTTCAGTAATAGTAGCCCAAATGTTCAGAGCACCAATGTGAGGCTTGGGTCATCATCTTCACCAAGCCCCATGTTCTCTGCTTCAATGAACAACCCTTTCCCTGCTTCACTTTCTCCTGGCATGTTTCAGCTGCAGCAACAACACATGGGTATGGATGAGAAGCCTCAAATTTTCAATCCCCAGATGGTGATGAACCAAAACCAAGCTCAATTCACTCAAAACCCAGCTATGTTTATGCCTTTGACATATGCCCAATTGCAAGAGCACCACCTTCTTTCACCACCACCACCCAAAAGGCTTAATTCTGGTGGCTTTGGACCCAATTACCCGGTCCAAAGAGCACCGTTTTCGAATCCCGGACAAGAGCTATTGGTTCGGGCACAGCAGCAGCATCAGCATCAGCAGCAGCAGCAGCTTCAATTTCTTCCACAGCATCTCCAACAACAGAGGCCAACAATGTTGGTGAAGGAGAATATGTTGAGCCCAGCAGAGGGAACTAAAGAAATGATGAACCAGAACCAGAACCAGCAGCAGCTTCAGCAAGCAGCAATTGACCAGCTTTTCAATGCAGCAGAGCTGATCGAAACAGGAAATCCGGCACTCGCGCAAGGGATATTGGCGCGGCTCAATCACCAGCTCTCTCCCATTGGTAAGCCTTTTCAAAGGGCTGCTTTTTATTTCAAGGAGGCCTTACAATTGCTCCTTCACATCAACACCTCTAGTAACTCTTCTAATGCTTTGTCACCTTTTAGCCTCATTTTCAAGATTGGTGCTTATAAATCATTCTCTGAAATCTCACCTGTTCTCCAATTTGCCAACTTTACTTGTAACCAAGCCATCCTTGAAGCTGTGGAAGGCTTCAACCGTGTCCATGTTATTGATTTTGATATTGGCTATGGGGGGCAATGGGCTTCTTTCATGCAAGAAGTTGCCTTGAGAAATTGTGGGGCATCTTCTTTTAAGATCACTGCATTTATATCATCCACCACGCATGATGAATTTGAGATTGGTTTCACTCGAGAAAACCTCAAACACTTTGCTAGTGAACTTAACTTGTCATTTGAACTCGAACTTGTAAGCCTCGAGGCTTTGAACTCTGGTTCTTGGGGATTGCCCCTTCATGTCTCTGAGGGTGTGGCAGTTGCTGTTAATCTCCCAATTGGTTCCTTTTCAAATAACCCTTTATCACTTGCTATGGCCCTGCGCTTCGTTAAGCAGCTTTCTCCAAAAATTGTGGTCTCTTTGGACAGAGGCAGTGACCGGACCGATGTTCCATTTGCCCACCAAGTCATCCAAGCCCTTCACTCTTACTCTGGCCTGCTTGAATCACTAGATGCTGTAAATGTAAACCCAGATGCCCTGCAGAAGATTGAAAGGTACTTGCTCCAACCTGGCATTGAAAAGATTGTAACCGGCCGCCACCTTTCGCCCAAAAGAACACCTCCATGGAGGACTCTGTTTTCCTCATCTGGGTTCTCCCCATTGACATTCAGTAATTTCACCGAGTCTCAAGCCGAGTGCTTAGTGCAGCGGACTCCAGTTGGGGGTTTCCACATCGAGAAGAGACAGTCTTCGCTTGTTCTCTGCTGGCAGCGCAAGGATCTCATCTCAGTCTCAGTTTGGAGGTGCTGAAGAACCAGCATTTTGAACTTGGTTGTACCAATTAATTCTCGTCTCCGAGGTGCTTCATAACTTACTGCTTTAGTTTCGGAACCTTTTCAGTTTTCTTCCATGATGCTGCAACTATGCTAATTGTCTATGGTGCTGTAGTAGGCCTTTTGTTTTCAATGAAGAAACTGAACAGTCGAAAGTAACTCAATGGCTTTGTACAGTTTTTTTATATTTCAGTTTCTTACTATGGATTTGGGTATATCTATTGTGGTGTTTTTTCATGATTAAGTTGGTGAGTTTTTGTTGTACACTACACAACAAAGAAAAGTAGAACTCAAGATATATGAGAAAATTATATAAACTTCAAATTTGATACCCCAAGTTTTCAATCTCATTAGAAGTTTTTACCAATTGCTTGGAAGTTTTATGACATGGTTTTCAACAATTCAAAGGATTATTCACCAAACCCCAATGATTGTGAAATTGTATACCAATACTTCATTTGTATGTGAAAATCCCAGAATATTGGAATTTATCTGCAAAAACCAAAAAATGGATGTGCGTCTCTCTCTCTCTCCCTCTCTAAACCGGTACTTGTCAGAAAGTAGTGTTCTCTTGCCATGTTTATTATCTGTATTTCTCTTCAGATAACTTTCGGTTGTTTTAAAAAACAAAGTTTCTTGGTACAACAGTTTGGTGCAATCAAATTTTATCAGAAGTACTTGTTTCAATGCCAACTTTGTTTTGGTCTCCATCAGATGTGATTATTGGCATTTTCTAGTGGCTGGGACAATCGAAACTATTTTTGGCTATATTTCTGTCTTTAGTTTGTCAATTATTGTCTTTCGAATGCTCGATGGACCCTTCATACTTCCTGTGTCAGTTGCAGTTTGACATATACGTAGAAAGAACTCATTAAAAATACAATCATATAAGTTTTTTCATATGCATTAAACTTTTTTTTTTAGTATAAGAGACCATCTAAACTAAAGGGGAGAATGCTTTTTCTCACACATACAACTAAGATGTCATAAAAATTGAAACCAGAGATCTTTCATTTGCAAATCAAGGTCATTTTCAATGTTGGCCATATGCATTAAACTTTGATCCGCTGTTAAGAATAATAATTTGTAAATGTTTATGCCGGTTGAGTTAGTTATGTATTGTAGTCCAAGATTGGAAACCAGACCGGTTGTATATATCAAATTAGATGATAAAATCTACAAAAAGAAAAAAAAAGGGTTTTAAATAAATAAATCATATATTTCTTAATCAATCAAACTTTGAAACGACACTTACTTTTATAGCAATTAATTTATTGTTATGAATTTTTTTTTATTGACCATAAAGAATTAGTGCTAAATTTTGCTAGGTACTCCATAAATTACATATTCATTTGGCTAAATCTTTTTTTAAATATATTTAGGGCTAGTTTGGTATTGTTGTGCTGTGAAAATAATCGATGTCAATTTGCAGTGAAAGAAATCAATTGAAGAGAGAAATCAGTTTGGCGTTTGGTAAACTTTTTATTAAAAGTGTTGTTGGTATTAATTCCCGCATAATCAGAAAATAATTATTGCATAATCATTAAACTCAGCATCTCTTTAAAACTAATTCATGTATAATCAGAAAATAAAAGCACATTATTAGCTACTTTTCCTTATAGCTTTCTCTCACAGCAATTTTTAACAATAAGTGATTTTCTCATAGTTTACCAAACGGGCTAGGCTTCCCGTTTTTTTTTTTAAAAAAATAACTTATCACCCCAAATAAGCAATGTCAAACGGGCACTTAAAATACCCTTCCATTTCTTTAAGGCTCTCAAAGGATGGGATGTTCAATCATGCCCTAAATTAGCTCTATTACATACATGCATTTGTCAAATACTTATGACATTTTGTGATTGAATGTCAATCAATCATGGTAGGTGTATTAGATAATTAAATTTATCACACCTTCTCTCATATACATCTGCATTGTAACATATGTTATTGCTAGACATTGTGTATCTAATGCATGTATTTATGTCAGCTCCTTGTATTATTATACACTAAAATGTTTTGTTGTTTACTAATTTTTTGTGCCTCCCGAAATGAAATCACATGGGTCGTGTTTTATTGGACCCCACATGATTAGTTTAGACACTTTCTTTTTAGCACCTTGGAAACACTTCATTAAACTACTTTTGTTTAATATATAATAAGGTTAGAAGATGGAGATGAGGCCATGTTGTTGCAGGAGGAAGAAAAGATGCTTCTGTACCATTATTACTTTGTTTAAACATGAAGAAAGCCAACACTGCTCGGCTCCAAGGACAATAAAGAGTTTAATAGTTGGGCAAGTAATCTTATATTCTCCTTTTTTTCTATCATAACATAACCAAGAGGATTAAGTACATTGGTTTTATGGAGATATGAGTTTACTCAAGTTGGTTAGAGTGGATGTGTTCCTCACTCTACACTTGAGTTTGAATTTCCCTTCCTGTAATTTATATTAGATTAAAGTAGAATATCGTTTGTATATAATAAAAAAATACATTGATTTACTTTGTTTCAAGTGGATAAATAATGACATTAGCTATTGATCTAACGATATTTTTCACCACTTTTTCATATGAAATTTAACAATTAATTGATTGAATAATGGTGAAAAAAGTGATAAATTTAAGAGTTAAAATGGTTGCTTGTAAAAAAGAATGATATAATAAAATTAGAGTAGTGGTATCATCGAGGGTTAGAGCTCATTTGAGACTGTTTTTTTAGGAAGCACATATGCTCTTAAGCGCTTCTAGTAAAATCGTTTTCATTATAAAAATGTTGAAATTTTTAAAAGAAATCCAAGTGCTTCCTAAAAAAGCATTTGGGATTGCTTTCTAAAGAAACACATACCAAATGCTTCTCCATAAAGTGTTTCTATTGTTTTATGTCAAACATTATCAAAAACGTTTTTGGTTGTCAAAAAAATGTTTTAACGCTTCCGGAAGCACTCCCAAAAAGCCCTTAATACTTTGCATAGATCACCCACCAACTTTTGTTTTGTTTAAGGAAAAAAAAAAAATAGCGGTAACCACCCACTCCTTTAAATTCAATATTCATACACAACAAAACACCCATATATAGCCCTCACTAATAGAAGACGGTGGTTGTCATGGGTGGCACGCCACCCCTTACACCCCTATGAGGGGCAGCACCAGCATATATAGTGAACCAACGTCCCTTACAGCCTCCTAGGGCTACGGGGCGCAGCCATGAGAGCAATAACCTCCTTGACAAGTGGGAGAGTCATGGCAACTTTGAGGTTTATTTAGAAAATAAAAAATAAAAAATTCAAATGTCATTTCTAAGCAATTTTAGAAAGGATCAAACTGTAATTAGATTGATGGTATGGTACTAGCCCCACTCTTAACTTTCCGTTGAACTTTCAAAATGTTGTAATGTACCCTTTATAGTCCACGCAGTGAGGGAGGGTAGGAAATTGAGTTGAGATTAGAATAGCCTGTCGGTGGATGCATCATGCATTGGCATGCTAGCTTCAAACTTCAAAGTATGTTTCAGTGGATTTCATTGCTCATAGATTCGATCTAGATATGTTGTCCATCTTTTTGTTAGAATTTGAGTGCTTGCAATGTCCTTGAGACCAAGAACCCCAGGCCATGGCTCTGACGGTTGGATTCTCTCGACCTCTCTTCTTCATGATGCCGGCATTCACTTTGTTTCTTACTTTTGTTGGAAGAAAAATTCGATTTCCAAATTCAAGCAGGTGTGGGGTAGAAAATTTTCTATTTCCTCACTCAAAAAATTTACTTTCAACTTTGTTAGTGTTTCCTTGACATCATATTAGAGATTCCAATTTCGTAATGTTAATTATCGTTAATATATATTCGGAATAAGGTACTGCATACCTTGCGGAAGATTCCAAGTGAAAAACCGCTTGCAATTACTAGCCCGCCGAGATGCCGCCGAGATGCTTCCACGTCACGAGCACGCCAACAAGATTCTACACGTTCCTCGTCTCCAAGGTCGTTGGATTGGCTATGAAAGTTACTCCATTGATTCCACGTACCCAAGACCAAAGCTCTTGGTGAATTGCCTAAAGGAGAGTGTTTAGAGAGATATGAGGTTTCTCTCTTTGTGGGTATAAAACTCACTACAACATGCACTCACACTTCTTGTCTCACACACACCAACTTAGAGAGTATGCACTAATGCTTCTCATCATCTCTTCACTTGCACACACTCCATCTATTTATAGGAGTTGTTTTAGCTCATCTCAAGAGAGCATAAAACATGCATTAGTGCTTAAGTTGGTAGTGCCTTAAAACAAGGTTTAGTGCCTCAAAACAAGGATTAGTGTAGTGCCATAAAACAAGGATTAGTGTACGTAGTGTCATAAAACAAGGCTAAGTGCCTTAATTTGTGTAGTGCCATAAAACAAGGATTAATGCATAATCATTGTTTTATTACATCTCCCACTCACCCACATAGGGTGTGATAATAACCTTGTTTTATTACATCTCCCACTCACCCACATAGGGTGTGATAACCTCATAATCATCTTAAACCTCTTGTATACAAAAAGCATAACCAGAGGTGGACTTGCGTTCATCTCTCTCATTGGCCCAATCTGCATCGCTGTAACCTCTAAGTCTCAAATCGCCACCATGGTAGCATAAGACAAGATCAGCGGTACCTTGCAGATATCGAAAAATTCTCTTTACCGCTTTCCAATGAGCAGGTCCAGGATTACTTTGATAACGGCTCACCATACCAACTGCATGGCAGATGTCTGGCCGTGTACACAACATAGCGTACATTAGACTTCCTATCACAGATGCATAAGGAACTTTGGTCATTTGGTTTCTTTCCTCATCATTTTTAGGACATTGGTCAAGGGTTAGGACACATCCTTTTTCCATTGGTGTGTCTATGGGTTTAGAGTGATGCATACGAAAACATTCAAGTATCTTCTTAATGTAAGTCTCTTGAGACAAACCGAGAAGTCCTTTTGAACGATCTCTTATGATTTTCACTCCTAGCACATAATTTGCCTCACCCATGTCCTTCATTTCAAACTTTGCGGACAACCACTTCTTAGTGGCGACAATGGAATCCATGTCATTTCCTGCTATGAGAATGTCATCAACATACAATGAAAGAATCTGAACATTTTCCTTGGATCGTTTTAGATACACACAGTGGTCTTCTTCAACCATCTCAAAACCAAAGGAGATGATTGAGGTATGAAATCTAATGTTCCACTGTCTAGACGCTTGTTTGAGGCCATAAATAGAACGTTTGAGACGGCAAACTTTGCGTTCTTGTCCTTTGACCTCAAAACCCATTGGTTGATCCATATAGATCTTTTCGTCTAGATCTCCATTGAGAAATGCAGTCTTAACATCCATTTGGAAAATGTTCAAATCCTTTTGTGCGACAATAGCTAGGATTAGGCGAATAGATGCAAATCTCACCACAGGGGAGAAAGTATCATCATAGTCTATACCCTCTCTTTGAGTATAGCCTTTCGCCACAAGACGTGCCTTGTACTTGTCAATTGAACCGTCCGCTTTGCGTTTGATTTTCAAGACCCATTTGTTTCCAACGGTCTTGCGCCCAGGCGGAAGGTCAACTAACTCCAGACCTTGTTTTTGTCCATTGAGCTTATCTCATCTTGCATAGCAGTCATCCACTCTTTACTAGCTAAAGATGATAGCGCTTCCTTATAAGAAGCAGGCTCTTCTTCATCTATTGGAGTACACAAGAAAGTTTCCCCTTCAATTTCAAAAAATTGACGGGGAATATTTCCTCGTTTGCTCTTACGCACCATTAAATCTTGAGTTTCTAGCGGTGTACCATCCTTAGGTATACTCCCACTAGGTTGCAGATCATTGTCACTTTCTTTAGCGATTCCTGGATTAGGAGTCAATTCCCCATCATCGCTTAAAGATTGTGAAATATCTTCACTTCCTTCCAACTCATGGAGGTCAAGATTCTTTTGGGCATCACCAATGCTAGGAAAATCATTCTCTATGAAATTCACATTTCGGGAATCTATTTCAGTCATTCCTCCATCAGCATGTTCACCATACATCACATAGCCTTTCGAGTGCTCGCAATACCTTATGAAGATATGTTTTTTACCTCGAGGGCCAAGCTTTCCATGCTTGTGAAAAGTATTATGAACAAAACCAGCTGATCCCCAAGGGCGCAAATGCCCCAAATTGGGCTTTTCGCATTTCCATAATTCGTAAGGGGTTGAAGTGATTGATTGGGAAGGCACTGGTTAAGAATGTAGGCAGCAGTTAATATTGCATCTCCCCAAAACGAAATTGGGAGATTAGCTTGCGCCATCATAGACCTAACCATGTCTAATAAAGTTCTATTCCTTCTTTCCGCAACACCATTTTGTTACGGTGTATAAGGAACAGTAAGTTGTATGCGTATCCCTTTATTTTCACATAGTTCTTTAAACTGTTCAGATAAGTACTCGCGTCCGCGGTCTGTGCGAAGAGCCTTTAAACTCTTCTTTGTCTGATTCTCAACCTCAGCTATAAAACGCTTGAAACAATCCAAGGCTTCATAGCGGTGAGCGATAGATAGACATAACCATATCGCGTGTAATCATCAATAAATGTGAGAAAATAAGAGGCGCCATGACGTGCCTTCACACTCATAGGTCCACAAATGTCCGAGTGAACTAACTCTAGCGGTTGAGTAGCTCTCTTAGCCTTGTTTTATGACACTACACTAATCCTTGTTTTAAGGCACTAAACCTTGTTTTAGTGCACTACCAACCTAAGCACTAGTGCATGTTTTATGCTCTCTTGAGATGAGCTAAAACAACTCCTATAAATAGATGGAGTGTGTGCAAGTGAAGAAGAGATGAGAAGCATTAGTGCATACTCTCTAAGTTGGTGTGTGTGAGACAAGAAGTGTGAGTGCATATCAAAGAGTTGTAGTGAGTTTTACACCCACAAAAAGAGAAACCTCACATCTCCCTAAACACTCTCCTTTAGGCAATTCACCAAGAGCCTTGGTCTTGGGTACGTGGAATTCAATGGAGTAACTTTCATAGCCAATCCAACGACCTTGGAGACAAAGAACGTGTAGAATCTTGTTGGCGTGTTCGTGACGTGGAAGCATCTCGGCGGGCTAGTAATTGCAAGCGGTTTTTCACTTGGAATCTTCCGCAAGGTATGCAGTACCTTATTCCGAATATATATTAACGACTATTAACAGTGGACCTGATACCACTGTTAATTATCGTTAATATATATTCGGAATAAGGTACTGCATACCTTGCGGAAGATTCCAAGTGAAAAACCGCTTGCAATTACTAGCCCGCCGAGATGCCGCCGAGATGCTTCCACGTCACGAGCACGCCAACAAGATTCTACACGTTCCTCTTCTCCAAGGTCGTTGGATTGGCTATGAAAGTTACTCCATTGATTCCACATACCCAAGACCAAAGCTCTTGGTGAATTGCCTAAAGGAGAGTGTTTAGGGAGATATGAGGTTTCTCTCTTTGTGGGTGTAAAACTCACTACAACATGCACTCACACTTCTTGTCTCACACACACCAACTTAGAGAGTATGCACTAATGCTTCTCATCATCTCTTCACTTGCACACACTCCATCTATTTATAGGAGTTGTTTTAGCTCATCTCAAGAGAGCATAAAACATGCATTAGTGCTTAGGTTGGTAGTGCCTTAAAACAAGGTTTAGTGCCTCAAAACAAGGATTAGTGTAGTGCCATAAAACAAGGATTAGTGTAGTGTCATAAAACAAGGCTAAGTGCCTTAATTTGTGTAGTGCCATAAAACAAGGATTAGTGCATAATCATTGTTTTATTACATCTCCCACTCACCCACATAGGGTGTGATAATAACCTTGTTTTATTACACGTAATATGGGAAAGTTCTAAAGGAGCTGTTGGAGCTTTAAAGTCCTTGTGATCCAAGAAAAATATTTTTGTCCAATTGATGTCAGCTTCACCCCTCAACTCGAGCCAGCATAAGAACTGACAAAAAATGCTAGGTATTGATCAACTTTTGGATTGTCCAGAAAATTTGAGAGGCAAAGGCTACTTGGGGAACAAAGCCATGGACATGTCCCTTTAGTGCAATGAAGGACAGGTTTCACAAATGCTTCAAGAACTATGATTAACCCGTTTGATAATCATTTCAATTTTAGTTTTTAGTTTTCATTTTTTGTGCTAGAGTATAGAGAAAAATGAGAGTGAAAATGGGAGTAAGGATGAGATTGAAAGAGAGGATGAGAGGTGAGGATGCGAGGGAGTAGTAACAAAAGTGAAAACAACAACTTGAAAGTGAAAACAATTTAAAAAAGATTCAGTTTTTATTTAGTTTTTGTTTTCACTTTTTTTTACCCCTTCCTCTCATCCTCTCATCCTCTCATCCTCCCCTCCCATCCTTCATCTCAATCCTATCTTCACTCTCATTCTCACTTCCATTCTCCCTCTTTTTCCTCTATACTCTAGCACAAAAAATGAAAACTAAAAACTAAAATTGAAATGGTTATCAAACGGGCCCTAAAGTAACCATAAAATTTGGTTGAGGAACAAAGGGAATTTCTTATCATGAAATAGGCTATTTCAAAAGGCAATGCATAGTCCATTTCAGGCTCAAGGAAAGTGTCAATTATTTAGAAGGGGTGGAAGCATTGCCCTCCACAAATTAGGTGCAACCCCACACATCAAAGTTTAGCCCTAAGAGTAGTTTTCAAGGAGCATATACAGAGAACTCCAAATAAAACCCCTGAACAACACCAATGAAAAATTTGTTCATCTTTTTGCTAAGCTTTAGTTAAAGGTCATTTTGCATTTCTGCCCTTGAAGAAGATATCAAAATCTTTACAACTAGCAAGTATGGTCCTTTCTTGTGGTCTCTAGGTGGCCCAATTGGGGGTGAAGAAAGGGAAAGAACATTTTGGATGGACCTGCCCTCCATTGTTTGCCCTTGTCAATTCAGGAGCTGAAAGCAGATTCCATGAAGAGGCCAGGGAGGCAAAGATAGAAAGATAGAGAGACCTATCTAAGCATCTTCTAGATATGGAGGGCCATAAAAGCAGCTCACTTTTTTCAAGTTTTCTATAAGAGAGAAAATCAACCTTCCTTGGAAAGTATAATGATAAACAACTTTTTATTAAGGAATTTGAGATAAGCACTTTTGTCTTGGAGAAGCCTCCTCCTAGGAGTGAGGGGAGATTTCAGTTATTTTGAAAGAACAAAGATATGCTAAAATCATGCATTTTCAATCAATGAAAAATCCAACATCAAATCTTGTAGAGGTTAATACAAAAATCACATAGAAAAACAATGAGACCCCACTAGCATTGCAGGAATTATATATCTCAATCAGCTACAATTCCTCTTCAAATGGAATTGAAATTTCTATTTATAGTACTATTTGTTCAATAATTTACCAGGGATCATTTTCAAGAATCATATTCCAAAACTTCCCACATTTTTCTAAATTTCATGTCACAGTTTGACAGTTTCAAAATCATCTTCTCTTTATTTATTTCTGCATGCATATCCCCCTATGCTTTCTGTATCAATTATTTCATGCACGGCTCTCAATCGAATCTCCTCCTCAAGTTGATGCTTCCTTTCCTTAGTTGCAAAGAAATGAACTGTGAGCCAATAATTAATTTGGAAATATTTGCTAGAATGATCTTTGCCATGCAAGTCATCTAGTGTACGGGTTTCTTAGCTTTTACAGTAATTATGTTGTAAACCACATTTTTTCTAGAAGATATTTTAATTACTGAGCAAGGTTTGGCTCCTTAAAACTAAGATTTTTTACAAAATATACAAAGATTTTTTTTTATTTTTATATGTAAGTAAGAACAATAAAACAGAAGCAACAAGAAGCCAATGGCAAAAACATGTGGGCATCCAATGCAAATGGCTAAGAAAAGTAATAAAAAGAAAAGCAAAAGTTGGTATGAGGTGGAAGATGGAGTGGGGTTGGAGATACATGGAGGAGGGGTGTGTGTGTGTGTGTTAGAAAAGTTAAGGGTTTTGTAATCAGACAATCTTATTAGCTTCTATCTCTTTTTCTTAACTTTTATAGATGCTTGCCCACCATGCATATCTCCTCCAACTCTCTCCATCTCTTTTCCTCATTGTTTTTAATTTCCTCTATCTTTCTACTTTAATTTATCTCTTTCTTGTTTTCTTATTTAGTCAGCTTAGATACAACGCATTCTTTGCATCCCACACATTTTCTTTTATGCCAAAGCCCCAAACAAAAAGTAAGCACTCATATGATTGTCAAAAGCCATTCATGGTAGGCCCTCAAAAACAAAACACAAACACTCTCTCATCTTATTGCTCAAGTCTCTCTCTCTCTCTCTCTCATATTTGGTGGTGTTCTGGCTCCACAAAAAGTTTGCATGGATGAGTTGACTGCAACCTCCAATTCAGGGCCTGTTTTCTTTTTTATCCCTTCTTCTATCTCCATCTTTCTATCTGTATGGAAATCTCATCGAGCGGGGTCAACCCAACATTGATCACTTCTCATGTCTGTTTCATGCTTTATATTATATTATATATCACATCAACTTTCGTTTCGTTTGGTTTAATGTTCTAAATGACCTCCTACCTAATAGACACATTATATATGTAAGTTTGCTTCTGCCATGGATGAAAGAATGTACTATTTTTCATGTAACTAATAATCTATTTCAGTGTAAGTTTTTAGGCACCATTCAAATCCATGAACTGAAGAATAACACTTCCATGTTATTTGAACAAAAAAAAATATTTTTTATATTTTCAAAATGTGTAGACGTCTGCAAATTAATGTTATAAGAAATTCTAAGTTTGAATCCTCTTTTACCTTATAGACATAAAAAAAAAAAATCTATATTTTCACCAAAAAAAATAAATTATATATTTATTGAAATTACATCATTTTGTCTCAAATAGGTTCTTTTTAAACCAACACCCAACATATAAGCCCAACAAACATCTGTTGGGTCACTCATATATCTTAAGTGGTGGTTGGCAACTTGGCCTGCCTGATAAATAATTGGTGACAACTTTCTTCAATTATTAGGGTTCTTTCGGTTTATATGCATGATAAGATATTGATTTTCTTTCAGTTCATGCTGCACCAAAAAATAAATTAAAAAGAGCTGACCAGCTAAACAATTATAAGTCAATTGACATCAAACTAATTATATTGAGTGTGATGGTGGGATTTTGAGGGAAAGGGGGGCCTTGTCCAAGTAAGCCTTTAGTTTTCTATGAGGACAAATTTTGACATATTTGATGAGCAAAGATATACCACTTTCATTTTTCAATTGATTAAAGATTTTATGGGTTAAACAACTAGGTCAGCCAATTTATTGCAGGATATTAATGGGGTGACAATTTTTTATGGGACTCGTTACATGACTCAACATCCATACGGAAAAAACACGACACGAACCCGCACGATTAAAAAATATGTCATTTTTGGGTCAACTCGCAAGTGACCCATTTATAAACAGGTGGGTTTCGGGTCAACTTGCCAACTCGCTAAAACACATGTTTAACCCGTTTATTAAACGGGTCAACTCGACCAACCCGCTAAAATATTTATATAACTAGCCAACCTGCTAAAATACATATATAACCTGCCAACCCAACACTTGTTTAACCCGTTTATTAAATGGGTCAACCCGCTAAAATATCTATATAACCTGCCAATTCTCTAAAATACCTATGTAACCCGCCAACCCATTTCTTTGTCTTTTCTTCATTTTTTAAAATTATTTTTTTAATTTCTCATTCTCAATCTTTATATATAGAGAGAGGCAAAATGCAATAATTATTTTATATATTAAAAAAAATGCAATTACTTGATTAATTTATCAAAATTTAGATTTTTTCATTTTCTACTACTTAGCGGGTCAACTTGACATGATTCGAAATCCGCACACGGGAAATAAACGGGTCAACTCGAAAATGACACGTTTATTAAACAAGTTAGGTTTGAGTTTAGCATTCTTGAAACGTATATAATCCTGACACGACACGAAAATGACCGTATCATGAGGGTTTGAATCCAAGACCACTTGAGAGCACACCATAGCCTGAGCGAATCCAACTAACACCCATCATAACCACCAAAGTTTTCAATGATTAAGGATTGCATTTGTCTCTTTTTTAAAGTATCTATGGAGATGGTTTGAATTGACAACCGATGTAAACAAATAACATTTGCCGTTACCACCCAAAACACTTATAAGTGGTAGGCAAAATAGTCTTTGAGTTAAGATCGAGAGACAATCAAATGATTATAATTTGAACTATGAGCACTCAATAGCAAGACCTTTTTTTTGTCAACACCCAAAGTATGATGTTTTTCCTCAAAACCAAAATGATTTTGCCAAAATTCAAGGATTTCAGACCAACAAACACTTGCTACTTTCTTTGTAGCAAAACTAAACAGTTTCAAAACCTTAAACACTGCCACAGTTGAGTTTTGATAAGTTAAGCAGGTGTATCCTCGGAAGCAGGTGAACATTACCTTCAACTGGCAGTGAGTCTTTATATTTATATATTTATAAATATATATTTTTTAAGCTGCATACACTGGCAGTAAGTTGGTATTCAGAGCTAAAGGCAGAAATTGACAGATAAAAGAAGAAGAAAAAAAATTGAAGAGGTATAATTCAAAACTTAACTTCCACAACCAACCGGCAAGCTCAAGTATTTCAACATTTCTTTGTGGTAAATAAAGAAACAAAGAAACCTGAAGAGTGAACACAAACAACAGAACAAATGGGTTTCCCCAAAGAATGATGCAACCTTTATTGACAATTAAATAGTTGTTATTATTCACTACAACAGTAGAACAATAAGAAGAAAATGGGACTCATCCAACATAAATATACAAAATAAAAAATAAGACTCCGAGATGAAGAAGGGTGAGGTGAGGAGAAAAATAGCGTCAATGGCTCAAAGCAGCTCTACTGTAGACATCAGAGATGACCATGCTACCGCTGGATTTTGGAAGCAATATTGAACTAAAACTGATGTCATGCAATTCAAGAAACATTGTAAAACAAGTATTCCTTTGAACGTGGATTTGGTATCAGAAGCTGGTGAAGTCAGAAAATATAATCTCAAGCCCCTTACAAGTACTGAGGAACATCTCTCTCTCTCTCTCTCTCTCTCTCTCTCTCAGATTCAGTAAACGAGAGAATTCGTCCCTCCAACATGCTTGCAGCTCATGCTAACCAAAACAGCTTTGCCTCAATTTGGCTTGGTAATGACTGTGATTTCCTTTCTAATATCACTTCGCAATGATCAAATATGTCTATCAAACTCCATAGAGTGGCAAGAAGGTTTTGACAAAAGAGTATGCAAGTGCACCTGTGAACATGTAACTGTCCACTCTATCTAGTATTCCTCCTGCATCAAATGTCAGTTGATCACCAAAAGAAAGTTAAGAGAACTCTTGAAGAATTTCATGTTAGGTATATGATATAATGCAATATGCGTTAATATAAAATAAAAGAACAAAGATTATAAGAGTGGAACCATGTTCTGAAAGGGAGCATTTTTACTCAAGCAACGAAGGACAGTTGTTGAGCATTCTTATTATCATTTATTCGGCAATAACAGTTTATTGTCACACACACACATAAGTGGAGAGAGAAATTTATTCTCTAATAAGGACCTTCTTTAAGCTCTTAAAGAGGGACATGTTTCTCAACCATCACATCAATATGGAGGGCTGAGATACACAAAGAGTGAAATTCATCTCAATAAATCTCGGTCACCCATATATGGTTTCAGTTTAACAAATGCGAAACAGGTCCTCGTTTAAGGCCTTATTGGAAAATAATTACACAAGCATGCACACTATACATAAGCAATCTACTGAGGACCTGAGTTGATTTCTTAACTTGAGGACTTCAACATCACTCTTTAGATCATATATGAATGATTGAAATACATTCACCCACTTTTACCTGCTTTGCATCTCATGGGTTCATATATGATCTAATAATTCTGATGCAAAAATCAAATTAAGTTCTCAATCCTCGTTACAACACTACCTCATGTGTGTATGTGTATTCCCAATAAGAAACTTTCAAGTGAACATATAATAAGACAAACATTATTGAAATAATTTGCATCAAACAAACAGATAATGCACTTTCTCCAAAACTTTTCAAAAGTGTCAGCTTTGGCACAAGATACAACCATGATTACCATGTCCTGGTATTAGAGACCCAGAGTCCTTTACACCCGCATCACGTTTGATCATCGATTCCGTAAGATCACCAAATACGGAGCCAAAAAAATTCAGAAACCCAAAAGCTATTGCGCTGGAAACCATCCAAAAAAATACAAAATAAGTGCAAACGAAACATTTTTCTAAAACTGTAATGATATCAAAAACTGTTAATGTAGTATGCATGTTCGTCTTAAAGCAAAAAGGACTGCTCAGCACTTGGATGAATTGATAAAGAAAAATTTTCATACTGCACCACACAAACAAGTCCTAGGAACAATTACAGGATACTTTGATTCAGAAGTTAGTCCAAAAGGAAAATCAAACACCATCTATTGGTGGTCCTTGCACTGAAGACATAAATAATAATAAAAAATCCTATTATAGGTACCACACATAATTCAAATCACGTTTTTCCAGCAGAAGTTACTATTTTCATCATTCAAGAACAATGCATAAAGCTGCAATTAACAATTCAGAGTCCACCATGTAGTAAAACTGTTGTTGCATATATGCAGGGATGATACTTTTACAACAGAGAACCATGTTAAGTTCCTAATATTGTCCAACCTGAAGCATGTCTGAGTTATAGGACCAAACATATAGTAAGAAATGACTAACTTTGTGTTTCAGGTTTACTCTTCAAGGTGCTGTCGAAGTTTAGTTCCAACTCGTAATGATTTTCTTTTCTTCTTTTTTTTTCTTCTTTTTTAACAATTATAAATTAAGAAAACCAATCAGTTAATCCTTAAATGAAAAATTAAAAATAAAAATAAAAATTCAGAAGCAACTCTAAAGATTGCACTGGAGGAAGATGGAATACCTTAATAAAGATTTGGGCCAGCAAAATATCCTTGATAATACAACAGAAGTGGCTATACAACCGCCCAACCCTACAATAGTTCCTTCCCATGTCTTCTTTGGACTAACAGTAGTAAGGGGTGTCCTACCAAATGCCTGCATTTGGAGTTCAGAGCTATATCAAGAATTTATTACAGGCATGTGACCAAATAATATTATGAAATAAGGAAGTCTTCCACGTCAATTGTAATTATAAAGAAGATGGTGCTAAAAAACATGAACACTAGTTTCACTGGTTCCTTGTAAGGAGACATAAAAGTCCTGACCTCTTGAAATTTATAAACCTAGACAACACAAAAAAGTAAACAAGATTGAATAACTGCTAACTAACCAACTTCACATTCATTGCAAAAAAAAAAAAAAAAAAAAAAAAGTTACTGCAATCTCCTCAGTATAGCTGGATAGGAAAAAGAAAAAAAAAATTATTTCCAAAAAGTTTCAGACACACTGAGGCACACATTAACAATCTAAAAATTGATTTATAAGAGGAAAGAGCATATTAAACCCTCCCTAAACTGTTTGAAAATGGAAAGTAAAAGTTCTGAAACGTGAAAATTTGCAGGATAAGTACCAGCAGTAGCACATATATAACCCAGGAATTTTGAAGGTTCAATTTTTAGGAACTTTTATGGTTTAACTTGGATTTTGCACACCAATCAAAAGAAAAAAAAGAACTTGGATTGCACACTGCGCCAGCATATCTATAATAACTGCAATGGTGACTGTCCAATTAGGAGCCATCTGTTGGGAGTGCTCACAAAACCCACCCTGAAGCCTTAGTTACATGGCAGGTTCATAAGAATTGGGACTATGATACCTATAGGACAAAGTTTCAAAAAAAAATTCTAGATGCAGTAACTGAAGCTCTACAAAAAGTTCATAATAAGAGAAGGTATATTCTTGAAGAAAAAAAAAGAAAAAAGAAAGGAGAGAGTAAATGTACTGCGGAGCAATTTCAAGAGCCTAGATACCTTGCCACCCAGAAAAGCGCAAGTGTCAGCAGCAATTATGCTACTGAAAGAAATCAAGGTTGCCACAAGACCAACAGTCCAGTGAGCTTGTCCACCAAGAAGGATGGGCCATGCTGATCCAAAACCTGCCAAAGAACAAAATAATTAGGAACCAAAGGTTGACATAGAACACCAAAGTCAGTGCCCATTTTGAAAAATCCCCCTATTCTTCAATTTCCAGTATAAATATGTAAACCCAACTTCTTACTAGTGTTTAGGGCTGGTGCTGCTAGGCCACATCGAAGCTTAACCCAGAAACAAGGAAGATATCCACAGTAAAATAGCCCAAACATTGTGCTACTAAGCTGTGCAAAGCGAGGATTTCCTCTCTGTAAAAGCAATGCCATAGCAACAAAAAAGGCAGCAGATGTCACGGAAACATCAATTTGACCACGATACCTGCCCACACATCAGAAGTTCTAATCAGAGATCATTATTGACCACATATCCAAAAACGAACTTCAGGCCTATACAAAATTTGATAAACGAAAGAGAGAAAAAATCATTTGCATACATTTCCCACCAAAAGAAACCAAAATTCCAGGATTAATTAGTACATAATTAAGACAACTTTTTTTTTTCTTCCAAATGAAACATATTTGAAAACAAGATGAATGAAAAAGCATCAGCATAGACACTCAAATAAGGCAGTGAATAAATACTTAATGCAGGTTCAATTCTCAAAATTCCTATACCCATCCCAAACATATCTGTAAAATGTAAGTTTAAGTAGCATAAGGAGTTAAATTGAACAAGAAATGAACAGCTCAACCATGAAAAGGAGATATAGATTTTCTACAGCTCTTTAGTTGGAAGAAATCAGAAACAAGGTTAAGGCTTTTTGCCTTACATGAGCATAATGAATACTTTCCACAACCATATCCAGATTGATTGAAGTGACAATCCTAGGATTTCAATGTAATACACATGAATCACATCCCTTATCTTTTTCAACAGGAGGGTGCAATGATAAAATGGAAGGTACAGACACCTAAAATTGGTCCTAACCCTTACATATTGGAATTTTACTCTTTGGTCCAATTTTCTTAACACTGAGTACAGGAACATGACTTCTATAACAAATGAATATTATAAGGAATCTGGATATAACTACATTTTTATTTCCAGCTTCCAACTGAATTTGGATGTTTTCAAATGGAAATAACAGTAAGCATATTATCAAAAAATTCCCAGCTGCAGTCCTACAAAATATTTGAGACACGTTACCAATCTTACAAGGTAACTAGGGGCATGAGAGCACAAATAACAGAGCAAACTCGTGACACATATCGAGGTGGAGGTGTCATCCCTGCAGTAATTCCATGACTCCTAACCAATTCAAAATACTCGCGTGCGCCAACAAAGACAGCAGCCGCCACAGCTGCTGTGAATACCCATCCTCCAGCCAACACGACAATGCCCACAGATAACCCAATTCCGAGTCCAAAAAAAATTCTTTTCTTTAACTGACTGGCTTTCTGTTGATGCTCTGAGACCGCATCCTCATTCATTGACAATTTATGGCCTTTGTGGACTTCCTACAACATACCCATTTCAGTACATTGCTTCAATAAAAACATGCAACCTCTCAAAAAAGAATATAAATTTCGAAGTAAAATTCAATCAAGCAGACTGCCCCTTAAAAAACTTCACATTTGTAACATTACCCGTGAAACGATTTCAAGACCCTTTGAAATTATTAGCATGCATTGCCTTAATACCATTAAACGGTCAAATTATGCCCAATTATCTCACAAACATTACCAATAATGAGCAAAAAAATCCATTTTCCAAGCTTTTATATCACTACCAACACACTAAGCCATTAAAGCAAGTTCCTTTTCAGCGCCAAAACCACAACTGACATTCAAATTCACCGCCACCTTCCACCACATCACTCCCACCCTAATTTTTCACCATAATGCCATTCCCAATCACAGCCAAACCAAAATTCAGAAACAAAAAAGAATCAAAATCGTCCCTTTTGTTCTCTAGTACCTGGTGGGCATTGTCCTCGCCAAGCTGTTCCGGCTCTGCTCGAGCCGCGACTGCGATTAGCCGGCGGCTAGCCGAAGCTCTATTTCGGCCAAGCCCCAGCGCACGTCTATTTCCGTCGAACAAGAGATCCAGATGACCCAATTTTGCGCGCGGACGAGTGAGAACTAGGGTTTTGGAGGGCGAGGGACGGCAGGGACAACAGCAACGAGAGGAAAGAGAGAGTGGGATTGGACTGCACCGATGGAGTTGGAAATACGACGTCGTTGCCATGATGGATTGGGGCTCACTACTTACTGGTCAGTTTTATTTAGCAAGAAGAAGAGCATGTTGATTTGTGATTCTGCACTTGCACTTGTGTGTTGTTTGTGCCACTGATATAGTGGGCGGTGGTGTCGAGGGGAGTTGATTGTTGTTGCTTTGTTTGTTTCCATCTTTTGTTGCTTCATGTCTTTGGCCTTATTCATAATTTTTGCTTCTAAGGTAACCAAAAATTTTCGTCCAAAAAAAAAGGTAACCAATAATTATTTTGACCAAAGAAGGTAAACCAAAGAATTTATTAAGAATAAGATTTGTTTTCTGCTAAGGAGAGGAAAATTAAAACACAAACCCTCTACAATAGCTTGAATTTTTTCTATCAAAATTAAAAAGCTAAAATCACATGTAACATAAAAGGGAATTATTTTATCATGTATATGAATTGCTTCTATCGAATGCCCAAATTCTGTTTGAGCATCAATTATGAAGTTAACCTCTCGGAATATGTTTGAACTGAACTGAACTAAATTATTTGAGAGACAAAATGAGTGTTCCGAATGTACTGTCTAACTGGCCAAAGAATAGAACATGAGCCCTTTGACACAATCAATTGAACTTGGCTTTGTTATGTGTGTTAATGCTTTTATTTCTTGTAATCTTTGTGTTTGTTGTGCTATGATTCGATGTTAAGGACTTTTTTTTTGTGAATTTTTTTTTAGAGGAGATTGGCTATTCTCACCACCAAGCCAGGACAGACCCACAATCTTGAGCCGAAAGGACTAACCAACAAGGACCGCTGGGCGTAACTTGAATCCTGGTTGGGCTACACACAGGTTGAGGGGTGGCAATTTCCGACTGAACCCGTTACACGACTCGAAACCCGCACGGGAAAAACACGACCCGAACACGGCACGATTATAAATGGGTAATTTTGGGGTAAACCCCCGGGCTGACCCGTTTATAAACGGGTGGGTTTGAGGGTCAACCCGCCAACCCGTTTAAATACCTGTTTAGACCCGTTTATTAAATGGGTCGTGTCATGGGTCGTGTCAACCCGTTTACTACCTGCCAACCCGCGAAAAAAATTAAAAAAATTGAACATTCAGCACACCCAATGGGTTTGAAACCCAGTCAATTCCACCCCTCTCCTTGCTCCTTATCCATCTTGGTGATGATAACTTTGTGATTATATGTTATAACATTTGATATTTATAATGTCTTTACAAACTAATGAGCACTTAATTATTACATTTTTATCCATAAATTATATTTGTTAGTAATTATTCCTTATTATTTGAGTTAATTATGTATATAGGATTTAGGGTTTAACGTTTCCATTTCTAAACCCTAAATCCTAATCCCTAAACTCTAAACCCTAATCCCTAAACTCTAAACCCTAATCCTTAAACCCTAAACCCTAAACCCTAACCATAAACCCTAAACTCTAAACTCTAAACTCTAAACTATAAACTCTAAACTCTAATCCATAAACCCTAAACTCTAAACTCTAAACTCTAAACTCTAATCCATAAACCCTAATCCCAAAAGAAATTTCGTATAACTTATAAAATTTGTATCATGTCACTTTTTCAGCGGAGGTGCAATATTGACTAAGTATGAAAAATAGTTTTTCGGAATAATCATTTTCTCAAGATAATTTTTGGCGGTTTTTATTCCTTACACATCAAATAAGAAAACTTGATTTTATGGGATTTTAGTATGAAGTATATATTGACTTAATGAGCCATTATTTTTAGCATAAATCGTATTTTGCACTAAAACTGATTTTTCATATTTTGATTTGGTGGGAATTTGATTTTCTAGTATTTTTATTTGAATCCAAATAGGGGGTACTTCCTTATTTACATTGTAAACTTAAGTAAATGGAGTAATATAAAAATAAATGAAAGTAAAAGGACAAAGACATTTAATTAAATGTGGGAGATGAAAATAAGGTAATATGTATAGTAATATTACCAAACCCATTTAATTTGAAAACAAATAAGGTAATATGTATAGTAATATTACCAAACCCATTTAATTTGAAAACCAATAACCTGCTTACAGCAACCCAACTAAAACCCTAGGTCAACCCACATATATAATGTAAAATTTCTCTCTATCACATTCCAAAACCAAAAAACTCACAGCCGTCTCTCCCTCCCTCGTCTGCATCTCTCATGCCCATACGGAATCTCCAGCTCAAGTTGCCATCTTAACCCATCGCCTCCCCATTCAGCGCCTGCTCTCAGCTGGCACCACCACCAACCCCGACATCAGCACCTGTTTTGGGTGTGATAGCACCAGCCCAAGCATCCACAACCCGCACCTGTTTTTGCAGATGAATGTTTTTGTTTTGATTAACATAAACTTATTATGTTTTATACAGATGAATATTTTTGAAGAAGGGGTGACAGTGTTAACGGTGGAGCAGCTACAAGTAATGTGCAAGAATCAAATCCAGCTAACAATAACAGGTACCAGCGAAAATAAATCAGTTTGGTAAGAGACGTAAACTCACATCACATGTATGGACTAAGTTTGAAATTCTTCCTATCGATCCAAATAATAAGGTTTATGCAAAGTGCATGAAATGTGGTCATAAATACCTCTGTGATAGTAAATATGGTCCTGGAAATTTGAAGCGTCATCTTGATTCTTGTTTGAAATCTGATACTCGCGATTTGGGCCAGTTATTAATATCTAAATCTGAAGGGGCTATCATGACAAGGTCTGCCAAGTTTGATCCTAATAAATTTCGTGAATTCCTGGTGATGGCGATTATCATGCATGATCTGCCCTTTCAATTTGTTGAGTATGTTGGAATTAGGGAAGTGTTTAATTACATTTGTGCTGATATTAAATTGATATCTCGAAATACTGCAAAGGCTGATGTGTTGAGTATGTACAATAGAGAAAATGGTAAGCTTAAGGAACTTTTGGGTTCAATCCCTGGAAGAGTTTGTTTGACATCTGATTTGTGGACTTCTATAACCACAGATGGTTATATTTCTCTTACTGCTCATTTTATTGATGCTAATTGGAAATTGCAAAAAAGAATTTTGAATTTCAGTTTTATGCCTCCTCCTCATAGTGGTGTTGCATTGTGTGAGAAAATCTATACGTTGTTGACTTCTTGGGGGGTGGAAAAGAAACTTTTTTCTATGACTTTGGACAATGCATCTTCAAATGATAGTTTTGTTATGTTGTTAAAGGGGCAGCTTAACTTGAAGAATGCACTATTAATGAATGGTATATTTTTTCATGTTCGATGTTGTGCTCACATCCTGAATTTGATAGTGCAAGATGGGTTGAAACACATTCATGATTCTGTGGGGAAAATTAGGGAAAGTATCAAGTATGTTAGAGGTTCACAAGGGAGGAAAAATAAATTCTTAGATTGTGCTACTCAAGTTTCTTTAGAGTGTAAA
Organism: Prunus fruticosa; assembly: GCA_018703695.1. Lineage (NCBI taxonomy): Eukaryota > Viridiplantae > Streptophyta > Magnoliopsida > Rosales > Rosaceae > Prunus > Prunus fruticosa. Next base: position 43,254,570 of record CM031918.1, on the reverse strand, counting down.
AGGGGCTTGCGTCAAGATGTACCCACTAGATGGAACTCCACATTTCTTATGATTGATAGTGCACTTTATTATCAACGGGCATTTCTGCATTTGCAATTAAGTGATTCTAATTACAAGCATTCTCTCTCTGAAGATGAGTGGCAAAAATTAGAAAAACTTAACAAGTTTCTTAAGGTGTTTTATGATGTGACTTGCTTGTTTTCTGGGACTAAATACACTACTGCAAATCTGTATTTTCCTCAAGTGTTTGTGGTGGAAGATACTTTGAGAAAGGCTAAGATTGATTCAGATACTTTCATGAGATCTATGGCAACTCAAATGATGGAAAAGTTTGATAAGTATTGGAAAGAGTATAGTTTGATCCTTGCAATTGCTGTAATATTGGATCCTAGATATAAAATGCAGTTTGTGGAATTTTGTTATAAAAGGTTGTATGGTTCAAATTCCCAAGAAATGGCCAAAGTTCGTGATATGTTGTATACACTCTTTGATTTATACATGCAAACACATTCTAAGTCTGAATTAGTTGCTGGTACATCAAGTACCTCAAATGGTGTTCCTTCTCATGTTGATGACATGATTTCTAAGGAATGCATGGATGTTATGAAGGTAAAAAGCTATTTATTTTGTTCATAATACATAAAATTTCAGTTTACATTTCACTATGGGCTGATATTAATAATGTTGCTATATTGTTAGGAATTTGATACCTTTGAAAGTGAGGAGTTTACCATTTCTTCTCAAAAGTCACAGTTGGAATTGTATTTGGATGAGCCTAAAGTAGACAGGAAGATAAATTTGAATGTTCTTGATTTTTGGAAAGCAAACCAATTCCGATATTCTGAACTATCTATTTTGGCCCGTGATGTACTATCTATTCCAATATCTCCAGTCGCATCCGAGGCATCATTTAGTGTCGGTGGTAGAGTGCTTGATCAGGATCGTAGTGCTCTCAAACCTGAAAATGTTGAGGCACTAATTTGTACACGAGATTGGATATTTGGTGACCAAGGTATATTTCCCATAATCTTATTCATTGTATTTGTTTCTTTTTATCATCATCTAAAGTCTTATGATTTGAATTGCAGAAAATTCCACTTTAGCACCCAACTTGGAAGAATTGACTGAGGATATTAGTCGGAATGGACATAAATCCCTCCCAATTTGTCGAGTGCTCTAATACCATCATTAACAATAGTGGCTGAATATTTGAGTTGGGAATGTAATGTTGTATTTTATGTTGTAATTTAATCAAGGTTTTTTTGTTTATGTTTGATTTGGATTTTAGAGTGACTTTGAAGTTTTTAATTTTATTGTCATTTTGGAATGTTTGATTTGGCAGAATATTTGAGATGGTTGTTAGAATTTAAATTTGAAGCAAGCAGGTTATTAAACAGATCATTAAACAGGTAGGTTACCTGTTTATGACCTAACCCAACCTGTTTAATAAACGGGTTACAAATGGGTCGTGTCGTGTCAACCCGTTTATAAACAGGTTGGGTTTGGGTTTGCATTTCCTGACACGATTAATAAATGGGTCGTGTTTGGGTTGGAGGTTTCTTGACACGTTTAAAAGTTTGACACGACACGAACCCGACACGACCCGAACCCATTGCCAGCCCTACACACAGTGCAGGGACCTTACCAATTTAACCAACTCTCATTCGCGATGTTAAAGACTTTTAAATACAAGTTATGTCAACAAATGACTCTTCCATATGTCAAAGAAATCTTTATATCGTAAATTGAATTATAATTGAGAAAATTTCATGAGAAATTTGGAGAGAAAAAGGCTTACAAATTTTAGTTCAGTTAAATAGTCGATAGACAAGTACGGCAAAATACAATAATATTGGTGATTATCAGTAACAAAATATTGGACCAACAACAACAACGATTTAATTCAAGCTTCGGCGGCTTGAAGGAAAGATGAAGAACGAGAGCAAAAAGGGGCTTAGGGTTTTCTCAGTCCTTGAGAGGGTGGGAAATTGGAAGAGAAGGAAGAAAAAAATGAAGGCAAAAAGCTCAAGGGGAAGATCAAGTGGAGTGTGCGAGTTCAATTATTACGTTTAAAAGCTAGTCTGAAGCTACGGTTGCTTGTATTGGCAAGTTTTGGAGTTGGTTCTTCTACCCGAAGATTTTACTGGGATTGGGTTGCGAAATGGTACCGCTCCATCTTCCAAACCCCATGGTGGAGCTTAAAAGATGTCGTTTGAGACTTATGATGCATCAGCTAATGAGCTCCCTTGGGGAAGTGCAAATTATTGATGTGATTTGTTTTTCTCTGTCTTGCATTAATTTCATTCACCCTAATCTTGCATCCTCTTTTCGATCTAATGGCCAGGATTCGATTCAGACTGAATAATTACCCCAGAAGTTGGAAATCCCATTTGATGTTGATGATTTGGGAGGTACTAGATGCATATTACAGAAACTTAGGTTAGATAACTTCTATCCCCCTCATACATCTGTGCATGCATTGGTGGTTAGGCTATGTATGTAATCATTGTGGGAGTTTCATCTTGGCTATTTATATGAAAATTAAGAACAACTACCCCAATCGCTTACCTTCAACCCCAAATCTTCCTTTTAGTACCTATTGTCATTGCTTACATTCCTCTCATCCCACCATGAGTGCTCAACTTAATGCTAGCTCTTCCTAGGAATAATCCCACAGTCTGAGTCCTATGTCTTCTCCCGACAGGGGAATAGGTCATCTGTGGAACCCTCTATGTTACATAAGGGTAGGTTCACTTTCAGGGTGGAAAGAAATGAAACCAAAGTTTCCACCTCTGCTCTAGCTTCTAGTGTCCAAACTCACTATGAGACTTTCTACTTGGTTGGGAAAGTCTTTGGAGTTCCTATGAACATCAGAGTTATTAGGCATAGGCTCAAGAGTGAGTGGAAGAACTTGCAAGGGGAGGTCTCTATTGACCATATTGGTCGAGACTGGTACAAGGTGGAGTTTAATTCTGAAGCAGATGTTTTGTTCGTTTTGGAAAATAGACCCTAGTTTGTCCAAGGTCAGATTTTTGCCCTGCAATCCTGGACTCCAGATTTCTCACTCTTCCATGCTGTTGTGACTTCCATTGTGGGCTAGGTTAGAATCCCTTTTCTGCCTCTTCATTACAAAAACCCTGAGGTTCTTTATGATATGTTCTTTATCCTTGGAGACCCCATACCTGTGGATTTACAGTTTCCTGAGGGTAAACAGAGTATGTTTGTTAGAGCTCGTCTTATGCTGGACCTAACTAGGCCCCTAAAAAGATGTCTAGTCTTGGGTGAGTGTCCCCAAGAAATTAGAATATTTGTGAGCTATAAAGCCCTCTTTGCGATCTGTTTCTATTGTAGCCAAAAATGGAGTGCAGTCATGTTTGCCCTATTACACAGAAACAAAAACAAAAATAGTTGTGGATTGATATCCTTGGCCTTAAACTTACGGCTTCTGAAGCCTGGATTCTTATGGGAGACTTCAATAATATTTGTGCCCCTAGTGAGAAATTAGGTGGCTCCTCTACTTTGCTCTTTGCTTTGGCAGATTTTAATGGCTTTATAAATGACTGTGAAGCTCTTTCTCTTAATGCTTATGGTATCTCCTTTATATGGTGCAATGGTCATAAAGACAATTCAGTCATTTACGAGAGACTTGATTGTGTCTTAGTAAATCCCAATTGGTTGAAACTTTATCCCAACTGTGTTCTTCATAATCTCCTCATTCTTAGATCGGATCATGGTCCAATCTTTTTATCGTGCCATTCTAGGAAAAGAAATAACCCTAGAGCCTTCAAATTCGAAGCCATGTGGTTATCCCATCCAGATTTCTATCGTATTGTTCTTCAAGCTTGAGGCATGGATTATCAAGGAAATTCTTCCCAACAAGTTAATACTTGTTGTTGGACTTTCCAACAGCTTCTTAGAAAGTGGAATTGTGAGGTTTTTGGTAACATCTTTCACAAAATTAATTCTCTTCAAAATGAATTACAGATTATCCAAGTTCAATTAGCTATTAAACTCACTGACCCTTACCTGATGAATAAAGACCGCAATATTAACCAGAACCTAAAGCAGCTTCTCGAGCATGAGGAGCTTTTTTATGCCCAAAAAGCTAGGACCAATTGGCTGAATTTAGGGGATAAGAACACCCACTATTTTCATACACAAGCCCTCATTTGAAGAAAGAGAAAACAAATCTTGAAGCTCAAAGACTGTCAAGGCAACTGGGTGGAAGATAAGAGCCTTGTCCAAAGGATTGTGGATGCCTTTAAAAAAAAGGTTTATAGCCTCTAATGCCCCTAGCCAAAGCTCTCTAAATAGTTGCACTGAAGTCATCCAACCTTGTATTTCTACTTCTGATAATGATAGTCTTTTAGCTAATGTGTCTGATTTGGAATTGCATGCTGTTGTTAAAAGCATCGGTGCTCTTAAATCTCCAGGGTCCGAATGGGGTGCATGCCATTTTTTACCAGAATTGCTGGGATAATACAAAACACCTTCTTAAAAATTTGGTTAATGACTTCTTTAATCACAACATGTCTTTGAAAGAAATTAATCATACCAATATTACTATCATCCCCAAAGTCGATGGCCTTGAAACTGTGTCTCACTTTAGACCTATAAGTCTTTGTAATGTGACTTACAAAATCATTACTAAGATTATCATCAATAGGCTTAAATCCATCCTCTCTAAGTGCATATCCAAAAATCAAGGTGTTTTTGCCCCTGGTCGGTTTATTTTTTATAATATTTTGATTGCTCATGAATTGTTTAATGATTTCAAACGAAGAAAAGGTTCTAGAGGAACCATGACTGTTAAGTTTGACCTGGAAAAAGCTTACGATGTTCTTGATTGGTCTTACATTAAGGCTTGTCTTATCCAATTTGGTTTTAGTGTTGGGTGGTGTGATAGAATTATGAATTGTATTACTCGCACGTCGTTTTTGGTTTTAGTTAATGGCTCCCCTTCAGGCTACATCACCCCTTCTAGGAGCATTAGACAAGGGGACCCTCTTTCCCCCTACATTTTCATTTTATGCATGGAGCCTTTTATTAGGCATTGTAACACTCTAGCTCTCTCCCCCAAGACTAATTTGGGCATTTTGTCCTCACTGAGAGGGTTTCGTATCTCTAATTTGGTTTTTGCGGATGACTGTTTAATCTTTGCCAAAGCTACTCCTATGACTGCTAGAAACATTAATAAGTTGTTATCCTCTTTCTCTGAAGTGTTTGGTAAGAAAGTTAATGTACATAAATCTACTGTGTATTTCTCTAACAATGTTACAGCTAGCTCAAGATCTAACCTCAGCAACATTCTACAAATTTAACATAAAGCCACCATTGGTCGTTACCTTGGGATCAGTAATATTGTCTTATGGAAAGATCCTCTTAATGCTAAAACCATGATTGAAAGAATTAAGGATAAGTTTGCTAGTTGGAAGGCTTAAACCTTGTCTTGTGCGGGTAGGCTTACCTTGATTAAGGCAAGTGTTTCTGGCATCCCTAACCATACCTTATCTTGTTTTAAATGCCCTCCAAAAGTTAGTAAAGAAATGAGCTCTACCTCTAGAAAATTTTTATGGGGCAACCAAACAAAAATTCCTCCTGTTTCTTGGAAAGAGATTTGTGTTCCTAAAGAAATGGGAGGGCATGGAGTGAGGTTGGCTTCCCAATTTAACAAGGTTGCTTTAGCCAAGCTCGGTTGGATCTCTCTCACCAATGAGTCTAATTGGTGGGCTCAAATTGTAAGACTACAATACCTTCAAAAAGAAAATTTCTTAGCCCTAAAAAAGAAGTCTTATCATTCCTCAGTTTGGCAAGCAATTTTAGATGCAAAATATGTTCTCAACTTGGGAATCAGGTGGATTGTGGGAAATGGTAAGTCCATTCCTTTTTGGACTGCCCATTGGGTTTTTCCTTTCCTCCTTCTTGACCTAATTCCTATTACCCAAAGAAGCTCTCTTAACCTCCAGCTAGTTGTTGCTGATTTTTTAACTGATCAACGTTGGAATATTAAAAAGCTTAAAGATGAAGCCGATGAAGATATTTTGGACAAAATTATTTCTGTCCCTCTTCCTCTAGGTCCCTTGGAAGATCAATTAGTTTGGGCCCTAACCCTAAATGAATCTTTACTATTAAAAGTGCTTATAATGTGGAGGTGCAGGATGCAACTTCTCATCCACAAGCAATTCTTAAGAAAGTGTGGGGTCTCACTATCCCCCCTTAAGTTAAGATTTTTTTGTGGCTATTTATCAGGAAAAGACTTCAAGTATAGAATCATTTGCACAGATTTCTCCCCCATATCAATCCGGAATGCCCCATTTGCAACTCCCATAGGGAAACCATTAATCATATGTTCTCTACGTGCCCCTTCGCTCAAAGTATTTGGAGCTGCACCAACATGGCTCCTGTGACTCCCTCCTCAAATTTTGATTTTCTCACTTGGCTGGGCACACTCCCAACTAGTTCAACTTTTGATGGCCCCAACATCCTCTCTAAAGCTCTGCTCTTATGTTGGCAAGTCTGGGAAGCTAGAAATAACCTTATTTTCAAAGATATTATTCCGCATTCTGTTCGTGTTCTCAATGTGGCTGGGCAAGTTGGCATGGAGTACTAGTGCCAAAATTTGAAGCGTGTAGAGGGACCTAAAGCCCCGCTTCACATTAAATGGAAGCCTTTCCCATGTGGCTGGGTCAAGTTAAACTTTGATGGTTCTGTTCGTAATAATTCAGCTGCTTCAGGTTTTGTTATTCGAGACTTTGATGGTCGGTTGGAGCTAAGAACATTGGTGACAACACTATCTCCTTGGCTAAATGCATGGCTCTTCGTGATGGTGTTGCTTATGCGATCCCACAGAGGCTGGCGGAATATTCTTGTGGAAGGGGATTCAAAGCTTATCATTAATTGCGTTAAACAGGAAGTTGTCCCTCTGTGGAGTATTTGCACCTTAATTCAGGATATAAGGCTTATCAGTTCCTTTTGTGAAGCTTTGTCTTTCAATCATGTCTATCGCGAGGCGAACTTTACGGTGGAAGTCGTTGCTAACTTGGGCCATGAGCTGAATCCTTCCAAGTTGTGGGAGACGAGCCTGCCTTTGAATTGTTCGGTTCCCTTCTTTTTCAACCTTTTTGGGCTTGCGTGCCGCTGTGGTTTCTGCTTGTAATATTCCTTTTCCGCATAGTTTTTTTTTATTTTTAAAATCAAGCTTCGGCCCGAACTTTTGAACGACGTGTCGTTATAAATGTTTGTGAAGGCCGCGAAACCTATTCTTCTTCTTTTGGCGGTTGAGACCGCGCATAGCGAATTTGCCAGAATCCGATAATCTCACAGCTCCATTCTCATAATCCAAAATGCCCAAACACGATCTCTCAGACTCGGAACTCGAAGAAACCTCCGAGAACTCAAGCTCAGAGTCAGAGGAGGTGGGAAAGCCCAGCAATGGCCAAAAAGACCGAGTGCGATCATCAGTCTCAGAGTACGAGAAGCAGAGGCTATCGAGAATTGCAGAAAACAGGGCAAGAATGGAGGCTCTAGGTCTGCCTAAAATTGCTTCTTCCGTAATGGGTTCGGGCCAGAATGGGAAGAGAAAGAACAAGAAGGGGCAGAAGGGGAAAGCCAAGGTCTTTGAGGACGATGAAGAGTATAGGCCTGAAGAGGAGGAACCTTGTTCATATTCTAGCCAGGAGGAAGCTATGGAGGAGGAGGATGACGATGATTATTTGGGTGAAAAAACATCTGGGTCACGCAGAAAAAAGGTTAGTTCGTGTTCTGTGTACGTCTGTGTGTCTGGAGATTTTACTGTATGAATTGGTGAATTGGTATACTTTAACTTTGTTTCTGTTTGGCTTTTTCTTTGGTGAGATATGCATTATGTATAAAAAAGAAAGTTTGTTTTTTTTTCCAGATACAACAATGCATACGTGTGGAAAGAGAGAATATACATTTTAAGATAGTTGTCATTTATTGATACTTCAACTATAGACATGGATAGAGGAGTTACATAATTGAAATCAAATATAGAAAAGGAGCATGCCAAATTGACAGTGTAAGTTGTAACTTAGGGACATTAGATTTTTCACCAAGTAAGGAGAGTTATGTGAAGTTCTTAAACAATGGGTGAGATTCTCATGTTTTCTTGACTAACCTTTGAATTTGAAACCAATTTAGTGGATTGATCCCTTAGAAGACTATGAACTAAAGTTGCTAGCCTGGTGGAGCCATGCAGTGCACAGGTGGGTCTAGATTGGGTGCATTCAGGATTCTGTATGAGAGTTTTATAACAGTGATAGTTGATTTAAAGGTAAACAAAGCTTCAATGTACGAATTGAGAAGACAAGACGTTCTAATTTGACACCTTGGATTGGTCAGCAAGTTTTCTCATTATATAGAAAGACATGTGCTATGGCATGACCTCTACTAGTTGGCTGACTTTTTAAATTCTTTCTTTGCTGAATCTCTATCCTGGTGAAGAATAAGGGTTCAAAATCTAAGAAGGCTCTTCCCCGAAGTATTTTGAGTAACAAAGATTGCATCGATGATGATGAGGCGTTGAAGCAGGTATGTTTCAGTATCTTGTTAAACACAAATAATTTCTCATTGCCCGGTGTAAATTAATAGTGTGACCCTTAACCAACTGCTATGATAGGTCCTAGGCGATTATTCAGACAACTATACTCATCCATTTGCATTCATATGCAGGCAATTGCTATGTCATTACAAGGGTCGGTAGAAGTTTCAGGTGTGGCACATAGTGGACCTTTACAGCGCTCTAATGTGGTTAATGCTAAGGTTAACGAAAGAAAGGGAAACAATCAGATTCCAGAAGATACAGGGAGGAAGAGGAAGAAATCGGTTTGTTATCTTAAGCAGAGATGGTTCTCCTTTCTCCTATTGTTCTTAGCTGACTGTCCCATTTTGGTGGTTTTCTTTGATTTGTGTTCGGCAGTTTGCTAGTCGGCTGCAGATGACAGAGGATGAGTTGCTTTTGCACTTCTTCCAGTTTGATGGTAAATTCTATTATCTTTGTCTTGTAGGGACTAGAGGGGGGATCAGGCGATGCTTATTTACTCTCGAAGTGGGTACATTAAGGAGAGACGATGCACAGTTGCTCATCATCCCTTTCTTTATGTTTACTAGTGGTAATACCCTTCATTAAGCACAATTCGCACTAGTTAACATAGATCTCACTGCATCTTTAAAACAATTTCATGGTTTGAGAACAGAAGCACCCCAAAAGTGATAAATAAGGTTGGTTATGAAGCTAATAGTACGAAGAAATGGTCAACAATAACAGGATACTAGAACTGGTTTCGTCTAGTGATTTGCTGATAATTATAGCTCCCACAGCATGCTATATACATTTGGGTAGTTATCTGGTTTAATGCTGTCTTGAGAAGAATATCTGTCTATTGGCTTAAGTCTTGCTTGGTTGATGTTTGACTTTGTGAAGAAAGCTTTTAATCGCTTGCATTTGAGACTTCTCCGATGAGCATGTTTAGAGAAAACCCATTGCTACCTTGGATAGCGCACATCTGACCATGGTGGAGTTTTGGTTTATGTCTTACTATGAAACTTTGTGGCACATTCTCTTAGTTTATATATGTTTCCTACTCAAATTTCATATGCTTTTGAGGAGTACAGTCAACTCTTACCAAGCCAAAGTAGAAATATGCACAAGTGTTCTTAATCTTGGTCATTGCTCCTGGCATGCAGAGAACTGCAATGGAGGACTTTCTCTACGGGATTTACAAAGAGTAGCAACAGCTCATGATTTTATGTGGACTGATAAGGAGTTGGCTGACATGATTCGCTGTTTTGATAGTGATGGTGATGGGAAGGTCAGTTCCTGCTGCTCTGAATGTTTAATCAACTTTTTTTGTTTCCCTTTAACTTCTCTACTAATTTTAACTGTTTTTTTCTTCCATTCTTTGAATTGAATTGAAAAGAATTAAGTATTTTTCTGGGCTGATAATTGTAGTTTTGGATATGATTTGCAATGTATTGCAGCTGAGTTTGGATGAGTTTCGGAAGATAGTTGTTCGTTGCAACATGATAAAAGAGCCTGAACAGTCTTGATGGGTTGAAAGTGATTGTGAACTGAAAAGAATGTTTTAAATTTCAGAGGATTAGAAGGTACATAATATCTTTGAAGGTTGGAAGCAGATGTAAGATGATACTGGGATATGTTTCGGTTTATGGGAGTTGATACACAAACAGGAGGGCAAAAACGAGGTGAAGATGCTTTCAAGAACGGAAAGGGTGGTGTTTACGGTTTTTACTTTGGGGTGTGTGCTTTGGCTGGAAACTGAAAATTCTAACTTGCAATAACTCATTTAACCAATTAAGGTAGAATTTGCTTGGCGGAATGAGATTTTAGGAATCTCATACCCATTTCCATTTGTGTTGAAAACATTAAGCCTAGAAATTGTGCTATTAGGACACAAATATGCCATTATCATCCACCCATTTCCTTCTCTATCAAAGGGATAGAAAACCTATTCTTTTCAATGTTTGCACCTACCAAGCATGAAAATGACATGTTACCCCATTCACAAGTATGAATTCTGCAAAACAATACCTAAACACAAATTGTTTCAGACCACATTAAAATCAACTCTTCGATTCTCCGATTCTCTCACAAAACTAGAGTCAATCCATAACAATTATTCCATTGGGGAAAATAAACACAAACAATGTTCACGGAGGTGATCACACAAAGAAAAACTTTCAATTTTCATTGTCAATTACAAAACCCGCTTAAACAAGTTACCTTGGTGTCGATACCGGCTAATACAACGAACCAAAGTTCCCTCTAATGGTCGCACATTTCACAGCGTTCTCTACTGTCAGTGTCAATACAGATTGGTAATACGATAAGCAAAAGTTACTGCTAATCAATCACACATTCAATTTCTGGTGGTTTTTTTTCTTCCTGTTTTTACATTTCATTGTCCAGCAAAGGGAGTGCCTGGTCATGTCTTCTTCAGAAGGTACCCCAAAATAATGCCAATCAAGCCAACTAGAACAACATATATAAATGGGATGCCGCTACTGCTTCTGTTGGCCCCACACTTCAAAAGATCCTGCAAATGATAATCTTTTAGTTAGATCGTCTCTCTGGAAAGCTACTATAAATTTCTGTAATCAAAACCATAACTATTTATCGAGAAATAGTTATTAAACACGGCCAAAAACAGTGTTAATATGCCTTGTTCTATGTGCCTATTAACTATATGCTGCAGCTGTATATAAGTAAAAATTCTTACAATTCAAATATATTGTTTCTAATCCCATCCCCCTTCTTTTATTCTAACAACAGCCACAAAGAAAAATGTGGCAGCATATTAAGACATAATAAGGAAATTATAATCCATTAAACACTTCGAAATGGTCAGTACTTAAACTACCACAAAGTCATTAAGTAAGCTTTTACTTTAATCACATCTTCTCTTTATCATGGATTCCATGATAAGAGAAAGTCCAATAATCACCTGGTGGAAAGGAAATCGGTGTGGTTTAGGTAGTAACTATTTTGAAATTATGGGCATTTATGTTATGAAGAGGACTTCATTATGCAAGAGGCTACCCCAGTTCCAAAAGGCATACTTAGGCAATGAATAAATCAGATGGTTGCAATAAAATCATGGGAGGAATTTTCCAGTGGTATAATCCAGAGGTGATTAAAACAGCAAGATTTTTTTTATATTAGCAAAATACAAAGCTAAGCCCGACATTAGCCCACACCCAACCATTCACCTCACAAGGCCCAAATATGAAATAGCATTTAAAAAGTCTCGTGCAGATGAATCACTTTTCACAGTGTTCTCCTTTTCTCTTCTATAGCACACAATTCGACAATCTTGTCTTCACCTTCACCAAGATGCTCAATTCTATACACAGATTTGTAACACAGCTTAAACGTGCATAGGTGTGTCGTATCATTGTGGTTATGTTATCATAAATGGTGGTTCCAAAAAATATCATATACTGTCAGATAAGATTTGACAAAATAGCCATGGTAAAAAAATAATATTTTCGGTATGTTGCCAAAACTTTAAACACCTAGGCCATTTAATGAAGAATGAAGCTTTCTAAATTTCAATAAGCGTTTTAGATAATAATCAGTCCAGAAACTAAATATCATTATTAACACAGTTACACAGCTCATTTAGCTCAAGTCAGTAGTTCTCATGAGCATTTAAAATCATGAAAACTTCTAAAGAGAGGGCCAACAAGGTAGAAAACAAACACCAACAGGTTTGATATGAGCCTCCAATATATATCAATTAGACATTAGGACAACTGAAATAAAATGTCCCTCACCAGTTCTTGCTGAAGCCTGTTATTTTGCTGAATAGCAGAATTTTTCTCCTCAGTCAGCCTCACAATTAGTGTCCTAGTCTGCAATTACAAAATTACTCAATAAATTAATTACCATGTACGAACATCAATATTGCAGCAACCCCACAAGTTCATTGAATGATAAGAAACATCCTCCACCATTAAAAAGTACACCATGTCAATGCTTGGAAGAAGGATAAACAAGGATGTAATTGGCAACGAAAATTCAACATGGTCACCAGCAGTGACTCTAAATGACAAACTTGAAGTGGATAATCCAGTTGAAATGATGCTTAAGCTCACTATACAGTATTGTCAAAAGGACATTTTCCAAAGTGAAATTTCTCAAACTATACAAATACAAGGCCTACGAACTATACTGGGGTCCCATGCCCCACAAAAATCTGAACTGAGGGAGGGACTCATAATTGAAGAATGGTAACTTAGAAATAGTGCCTTTATGAACAACAGAATCTAATGGAAGGCAAGCAAGGCAGTTCTATCTGTTGCTATTGCCCAAAAATATCTGAACAACAACTTCACAAGATACAACTAACCTTGATCTTAGACAAACACAGGTAAGCACAGCCTAGAGTCCCCAATTGGAAACATAAAGCACACGCCCTCAGGTCTGCCAAGTCATTAATATGCTTTCCAATGATGATCAAAGGCAGTTTAAATTCTGAAATTGGGACTTCCAAGAATAGCTCAAGTCCTTATGGATGGTTAACATGAAAGGCAGCACACTTGGATAGGGTTATAAGTTTGAAATGTAGTCTTGGCTAATGAATTTATGGAGTGAAGCATTTTATTTTAAGTTTTTAAAAATAAAAGTGCTAGTCTAAACTGCTCTAATTTAATCTATCTATGGGGAGGGGATTCGAACTTCAGTGCAAGGGGGCGAGCTCACTACGCTGGCCAACTGGCCTAACCCACGTCTACTACGTGAAGCATTTTATTAGTTGAATTGTACTAAATAAAACAAATGCAACTGTAAATCATGCAAAAAAATCCAACATTTATTAAAAAATTATAATTTCCTCTAAACAAACTTCAAGTGACAACCAAACAACCCTCCAAAGTTCAAGACTTAATATTCCACATATTTTAAAATAAATATATACCTCGGATGAGTTATCTTGAGGCTCATGTTGCTCGGCAAAAGCTCTTGAAGCCTGAAACCAAAATTACATAATGACAACATATTCTATTACAGTTAAAGGGAAACATAAATTGTTTTCTTTCTTTTACAATCTATCAAGAAGTACTCACCGCTTTAAACTCAGAAGCAATTGCACTCCCGTTGTCCACTGAAGCCCTGGGTGACGAACCTTCCTCTGAACCTTCATGAACCGGAGATGGTGGCCGAGGTGGAGCAACATAGAGAACCCTCAACTTACACTCTTCAACATTATGCCCCGACTCCTTATTGAACTGAAATGAACAAACACAAAAATCCAGTTGCACACACATTTAGCTGAGTAAACAATTAAACTCATACACAAAGCCACTGAGAAGTCATATGACTACCATCTCTGGAGTGATATCCTTCGGGGTAGCCCCAGGGCCAGCAACTACACTCTGAAGAAGGAACTTGTCCTTGCATTGCATATCCGAAGGTGCTTCCTTTTGTGCTTGCATTGTTACTAAACCCACATATAAATTTAACAGGTTAGCACACAAGGATATCAAAATTACGCACAGAACTAGCCATAAAGCGAAACCAATTTAGCATGAAATATAGTGTGTGTACCTATAACATCACACGTAGACCTTGGGGACACAACCCCAGTGTTGGGTCTAACACAATACTTTTTGGGATTTGTTGTCTTTACCTAAAACACCAACCAATAACACCAAAATCAAGATTACAAATCTCTAACAGGCAAAATTGAACAAACCCACAATTCAAATGGTCTGCTGAAGAAAAAGGAAGAGTGAAATTGAGTACCTTGAAAGCTATATAGCTGTCGGTCTTATTGGAGAGAAGTAGAGAGCAAGAGATCTGCTTCCTCAATTCAACTGTTTGCTCAAATAAAAAGAATCAAAACCAAAGAAAAAGATAAAAGGAAAAATCAGAAACAGTGAAAACAGAGAAAAAAAAACCCCCGGATCTGAAAGCAACAGAGAACAGTTTAAGAGAGTTAAGTTTGGAGAAAGCTTACAAGGGAATTGGAGCTCTTGGGGTTCGATGCTGAGAAGCTCGCCGGTGCTCATATTTGAAGCGATCGGAGAAGACAGAGAGACTGGTGGTTTTACAGTGGAGATGAGCGGTTTTCCGGTGACGGAAAGTGGATGAGACAGAGAGAGATTCAAATGATTTGAAGAGTGGTTTCCGAGGAATGGAAAGAGTGGTTTCCGAGGAATGGAAAGAGATGCGAAGAAACAACGTGGGACTGTGTTGCCTTGTCTCTCTTTCGCCTCGGGTTTTGGTTTGTGACGTTCCTTCGGTTCGTATCAAGCGGTTTACTATTGAAGGTTGGAGGATATATTTGTCTTTTTCTTATTCCTCCATTAACAAAATATTGTGTTTTTATTATGTTTGATTTATTTATTTATTTATTAATAAAGAGGAAAATTTAAACTTGAAACATTGCGGGTAAATGCTTTGAATCGCTTGAGCTATAACTACTTATATAAAAGAGATAACTATAATAAAGCCAATTAGATTAAATTAATCTAATCTACGAGAATTTGAAGTTAGGTGGCATGCTCATTTCATGCCTTTTATTAATGTAGGTTGTTCAGTTCCGGCAGCTAAGGAGAGAAGCTATGTGATGATGCTTGCAGAAGTGACGTTTTATAAAGACATATTCAATGACTCAAGTACGGGGATCTAGTAAATTTGGTTGACTTTGCCACTAGAGACTCTTCCCATAGAAACAGAATTCTAAAGTTTTCTTCAAGCAAATATTACATGCTGAAATTTATTTTTCTGGGGACATAACATAACGCACATAGACAAAACAACGTTTGGAGTTGCACAGGAATATCCCATGAAGCGCATTGTTTGTTTGAAAACATAAATGTATAGTTGCATTGCTAAAGATCACTTTAAGGTCACAACAAGAAAATTGATATCTTTACAGACTGAGACAAAAAGGACATGTACTGTATGACATGACAGTTCTTCGTAGCTCATAGATACATCACTTGTGCATACGTTGATATGAACAAAGCAAATAATAGCGTCACTAAACCAAACCACATATTCCTTCACCTATAAAACAAAACAAATATTTAAAGCCAGCGTCGATTTCATTTGGCTTTTCCAAGCTAGGGTATATATCACTAGTCATAAGCAGAAGGCCACTATTGCTGATGATGAGTTCGAGAAGTAAAGCCTGCATACCAAGCAACTCTCATCAGCTGCATGCTAAGAATTAGCACCCACCAGGACACCAGTCCTCTAATTGTATGCATCATCCATGCTGGTGCACTGAGCTCAGTTCCAAGCTTCAATCCCCTCATCAGCTGCAACAGCCGGTAAGCCTCGTACACTACAGGGGTCACCAGCCAAACTGGTGACTGCCAATGCCAAGTCAGCATCTCAGTCAGTATCTGTACTGAAATAAGCAGAAGGTAGGGACCCAATAGAACTGAAAATGAGATGAAAGGCAGCTGGGGTTGGAGGAAACCCTTTTGGGATCCAAAAGCCATCATCAGGGGAATGATAAATCCAGTCACAGTTGCAACCATATTCCAAAACTGGTAGCTAAAGGGAGGCTTGCTTTTGCAGGCTTGTGCTGGGAGTTTCGGGCGAGCACAAGAATCAGCCATGAGGAGAAAAAGGGTTGCACCAAGATTAAATATGCAATCAAGTCCGACCAAGGAAAGCAGGCTGGCTATGTTGGGGCCGAGGAATACGGACGATAGCGGTAGCCACAAAGTTGGCACCATGCCAGTGATGAGGAGAAGAGAAGGGCCCAAAAGCCACATTGGCCATTTGAGGAACTGAACCTCTGGTCTTGTCTGATTACTTGCATCAATACGCTTTTCACTGTTGGTTTCTTGTGCTTCATCGGTGCTAACAGAAGAAAGGGTTTCAAATATGTTGGTGGTTTTAGTTAAGAAGCTGTCATCAGCACTCTCGGTGGGGGTGTATGTGGCAGATGAGGGCTCCCAGCGAGTCAGTTTTGTGCAGCAAACAGGGGAATGTTTCATCCGAATGTAAGACAGAGTGTGTAAATGTACTGCATGTGAGGTTTTCAACACTTTCTGCATTGGGGAACGGACTCTGGGAACAGAATTGGTAGACATCATGAAAGGAGGTTGAGCTAAGCATGCCATTCTTTAATTAGTACAACTTTGATCAGGGACTATGCTTTTCACTCTGAAACATATGAACATAAAATTAAAAGAAAGAAAAACAGTAGAAAGCACAAGACTTAGAAAAAAGATAATGGCCTCTGGGTTCATGAATCATATAGTTTATTCCTATAACGCAAGAAAAGTCCATATCAAAACCGTAAAAGTAGACCAATAAACATATGAACTTTCAAAGGTCATGTGCATTAGGCTAAGCATAAGAATCCCTTATGGATCGATATATAATTTGCAAGCAGATGCTGAAATCATCTTTACTATTGCCTTTTGACATGAAGGTTCCTCAAACAGCTCAAAGGGGTAGTTGTACCACAACTTGCAAAATTCACCTCACCAAATCTTCTCAATTTAGGGATGCAAGATTTACAACAGTGAACTGGTTTTCACTATTCCGGGGCATCGAAATGCCCCTTCTAACATGGAACACCCAACCAAAGTGACTAAACTGGATATTTTGTAACGCCATCTAGACCCAACTTGTTCATACTAAGTTACCAACAATCACCAAGCACCACTCTTTTTTGGGGGGGTTAAATTTAAGATCAAACTTTTAGTGAAGACCCTCTGGCCTGGTTCATTAGAGAATAACAAATTCTCATACAACTCAGAAACTTAAGACTCCCACAAGAAGGTGTGCTTCAGATTTAAATTGCCAACAATAGGACCCTATGAGCAACAAAACCCAATTTTTATTCAAAGATGCAGTCTTTCACAGAAACATTCAATTAGAAAGAAACCCTTTTCTTATAAATCTATTGCCATTCAAGTCCTTATTACATTTTATTTTCATTTCCCACACTTTCCCAGCAAGCAAACAGAGCACAAAACAAACATGAAGGGAGAAACAGGGAAACAGAGAAATGAAAATTAGGGGTCAAAATTAGGTTTACCTGATTGAGGATAGTCCTTTTCCTTCAGCCAATCTGAGAATCAATCGCTCGGTCTACGACGTCGTCGGAACATATAGCGTTGCGACGATGGCGACGCTGCTGAAACCGGACGGCTTGGACCGGGTAACAACTAAGACGGCGGGTTTGTCTGCAGTGTATTGGGCCTTACTTGGCCTTTTCTTTTATTTTTTCGACAAAAGAGAAAACTAAAGCTTATAAATGTTTTATTTGGTCAATGAAAATTAAATTTATTAATTACAATTTGCGAAGAGGGAAAAAGCAAAAAACTATTTGTTTCATTCCTTTCCCCTTTTTTTTTTTTCTGATTTTGATTATGACCATTTTCAAGGACTTCTAATATCATGTTAGAATCATTACAATGGTCTCCGTAGGCATTTCTTTTTTGGAAAATAATAAATAAAAATTGACCAAACTTGGACTTACGGTGAAAACTCCAAGGATTAATAAAAATCTTGAGTATTCAATAATTGCGCATAGCTCATATGGCCATCTTATATGTTTACGCTAATTAGAAATCCTAATGTGGTTAATGGGGTATAACTCAGTTGGTTGACATTTTTCACCTTCATCTCTGTAAACTCTTCAATCTCTCAATGAATATTTGTGTAAACCTCCCTCCCTCAATTGCTTATACTTTAAAAAAAAAAAAAACTATAATGTGTACTAATTGACAAATACGTTAGTTCTCCAAGTTTTAATGATCTCATATCTCATTCCTAAATTAGGTATGCTAAATAAAATACTTAAAACATCTTGCTTTGCCTAATAATTCTATCAATTGTCCAATCTTTTTCTCTAAATGCCCATTTCTTATAAGACCTTTTTTTGTGTGGGTAAATTAGGAGACTAATCTATAAGAGGGTAAATCATGAAACAAACACACACAACAAAAAGAAGCAAGAAATAAAATAAAATGAACTAAATTTGATATAGTTTCTTTCTGAATTACAATATTTGCATCTATATAAACTAATAAAAGAACTGCATAATAATCAAAAACAAAATATAATCCGAGATACATATGAATTGAAATGTTCAAGAGAGATGAAGCCCCTTTGGTTCTGGTCTTGGTGGCACTTTGAAGCCAGAGTTGATGTCTCTGTAGTTGTAAATAGGAGTGATCAAAGAATCAAACACTTACTCTTGCAAACAAGGCACTCCCTTTGAGCGCTGTAGATATTCAACCAACTGTACAAACAAGACCAGCAATATAAATGCCCACATGAAGTCACAACTGGCTCTCTTGCCACTTTCATGCACATGTTGCAGTCAAAGTATAATACAGATCTTGGTGGGGACAATGGCACTGTTGAATAGCCCTCATCATAATCACCATCTAGATGAAGGGTTGGATCTTGATCATCATCTTGATGAAGGGTTGGATCTGAACCATCAGAGAGAGACAGAGTATAATAATGATCGCTTGTGAAGTTTTTAGACTCATGTTGATCAATTTCATCTTCCACAAACAGGTGAGAAAACACTATCATCATCATCATCCTCCTCATCATCATCGTCGTCGTCATCATCTTGATGAAGGGTTGGATCTGAACCATCAGAGACATAGTATAATTGTTAAGGGGTTACGGGAGTTACAATAGTTAAGGGTCTTCAATGACAATACATTAGTGTTTTAGCTGTTATGTTGTTAATAGCCTTAATTAGGATATAATGGGTTTTCCGTTTCATTGTAACCATTAAGAAGATATCTTATAGATTGTGTATAAATATTGGTTGTAATATCTCAAATATAATAATCAAATATACAGTTTCTACATGGTATCAGAGCTAATGGCTAATGCCGATTAGCGATCCTCCAGTTGACAACATTGAGAGTCGTTAGCACTCCTCACCCGTAAGAGTGTTTGTTTCTATATAGTCCTTTTTCCTCTGCTCTTCTCAAAGATGAATACTTTTTTTTCCCTCTCTTCCACAGCTCAGTGCCTCTTCCAATCATCAGATACCTAGTCCCACTCCTCATCCATGTCCATCTCTTAACATGATGGCCATATCTCTATTTTCCCTCAGAAACCACACACCTCTCTTGAAATCTCTCTCCACTTCTTTGTCTCTCTCATGCCATCTCTTCCCTCTACGAGCCTCATCAACGCTAACCGAGCCATATCCTAGTCTCCGATCGTTGTTTCTCTCTCTTATGTTTTTCTGATGGTTTCTCTATCGTGGTTTCCATATTTTTCCTCTTGTTTGATGCTGCCCGTCATCGTTCACCTAGTTGTCTCTCTTTCCTCCGCGAGCCTCGTCAACGCTTGCCGAGCCTTCTCTGTCGTGCTACACTGCCGTTATTCCCTTTGCACAACCCCTGTTTCTTCCTCTGTGTTGCTGACTTGGTATTGGCCTCTCACGCTCTATCTATGCTCAACTTGTGTTCTCCTCCCTTCTTAAGCCCAATCTCTTTCTTTGATTTTACTGTTGGTCTCTATCTTCTTCAATGCTCTCTTGCGATGCCTTTCTTCATCTATGTTGTTCCTGAGGTATTGTCTTCTTCTTTTTATATAATTCTTTTATGTTATTGGGGTATTCTTTTCTCTTCTTTTCAATTGTGTTTTCTCTCTCCCCGGGTTGTCTCTGGCATCTTGAGTTTCCTTTCCTTTTCATGTGTTGTCTCTTGCATCTTGTTCTCTCTACCTCTCTTGACTACTTTCTCCTTTTGATGGGTGTTACCTGTTCTCCTTTATTTTGAAAGGATTTTATCTCTATGTGTTTTGCCCACACTCTTTTTTTCCTTTCTCTGTCTCACTTGGTTTCCTCCTTTATTTCTTATTATTGTTTTTTGGGTCAATCATCCCTCTTTATTTTAATCTCTATGGGCCTCTATCCTCTTGTGATGATCTTTTCTTTATTACTTCTCTGTTCCCTGTGGTTTTCTTCCCCATCCCTTATTGTTTCTATGGTGCTTTGAAATTCAAACTTGCCCATGCTCTCGTTTTTTTTTTCTCTGTGTCTAAGTTGGTTTCACCTCATATTCTCTGCTGCTGTGCTGCACCCTCTCTTAAGCCCTTTATTCGCTTCAAATATTCCTTCTATTCTCTTTGCACACATCCCTTTCTACTTTCCATGTGATGAATTTTCTTTTGTTTCTATTCCTCACCTTTATTATATTTATAAATTTTACAAAAAAATGCACTTGTTTGAATTATTTTTCTTTCTCATTCCTCTTTACAAATTGTCAATTTCTCTTTATCCTACCTAGAGGGTGATTCCTAGGTAGCGTTATGTTTCTTAGGTGCCTAGAGTTGTTTCCTAGGTACATTTGACTTGTATGTCAGTCCGTCATTTTATTCCTTCCTTCCGTGAGCCCATGCTCTTCTTCACTTGCTGCCTTTTAATAGGCGTTATGTTTACTTTGTTTCTCTCATGTTGCTGTTGCAAGTTTGGATATTGGAGTTCTTCTTCTTAGTTCCCCTTATTAGACTACTACAGCTGACTCCTGCCACAATCTCCATCACCATATATTTTCTTCATTCAAATCTTGCTATGCTGTGCACGCTCGATTTGCGGGGGAGTCTTAAGGGGTTACGGGAGTTACAATAGTTAAGGGTCTTCATGTTGGAAAAATGGCTCACCTAAGGATACAAGGTTGGTTTTGGCGCTGAAAGGAAGATTTTGAATTTGCCTAAAGGCGACCGGTCGCTAGGCATTTGCGACCGGTCGTCCTGGGAGATTCGAAGCCTGGAGCGAATCAACGAGCGACCGGTCGCCAGCTCTTTGCGACCGGTCTCAGGAAGCACAAGCGACCGGTCGCGTGACATTTGCGACCGGTCGTCCCGGAGCAGTTTCAAAGTCTGGAGGGAAAACTTCTGGCGACCGGTCGTCCCAGTCGTGCCTGTGACGATTTCTTACATGTTTTCAACTGTGTTTTCGATGGCTATCACTTTCCACAAGATTTCAGAGGCTTAGTGGGTCACTTCTGAGTTAAATGGACGTTGACTACCTGCTGGATAGATGGGAGAGCACTCATAGCTAATTGGTTATCTTATTTCAAAGAGATCACTCTTCATTTTCTGGTGTAAGTGGGAGGTGGCTGAGTGGATTCTATTTACCTACTTGATCTGACATTTAGTCTAAGTGGTGACTAAAGGGAAGAACGTGGAGGACAAGCTGATATCTTATATCTTGTCTATTGGTTTGTGTAGGAAATGAGGTGAAGTAAGATAACACAAGAGGAGTAAACAAGTTGAATATATGTAGTGGCTGAAGCTGGAAACCTAGAGTGAGTTTCTAGTGAGAGTTTCAGAAGAAAGCCAAGGGGAGAGCAAGAGAGTTCTCTAAGTGTATCAAGGTGTTGAGCAAGTGTGTGAGAGAAACAAATTGTGAAGGTAGTGTTCTAAGGGGGTTTCCTTTGTAAACCAAAGTTGTAACTTATCTTCATTAGTGAAATTTCTCAAGGTGATCACCAAAGAGGATGTAGGCAATTTGCTGAACCTCTATAAACACTTGTGTCATTTGTGCTTGGTTAATTTCTGTTTGTGTGTGTAAGACTCATCCATCATTGAGTTCTTTGTCTAAAGTCCATCAACAACAAGATCTTTAAGGGCAGTGAGTTAGTCATTAATTCACAACACTTCAATGACAATACATTAGTGTTTTAGCTGTTATGTTGTTATTAGCCTTAATTAGGATATAATGGGTTTTCCGTTTCATTGTAACAATTAGGAAGATATCTTATAGATTGTGTATAAATATTGGTTGTAATATCTCAAATATAATAATCAAATATACAGTTTCTACAATAATAATGATCGCTTGTGAAGTTTTCAGACTCATGTTGATCAATTTCATCTTGCACAAGCAGTGAGAAAACACTATCATCATCATCGTCGTCGTAGTCGTCATCATCATCATCATCATCATCCTCATCATCCTCATCATAACCATCATTATAATCCTCATCACCATCACCATCATCAACATTATGAAAATGACAATGACCAACCTCCTCCTCCTCCTCCTCATCATCATCATAATTATCCATATGTTCGTACCATTCGTGTGCTAGTTTTGTGCCGTGGAAAATCTCGTGCGGCAACATGAAACTCATTGTTGGCTTAAGTGGTGCTCTAATTTCGTTGCTGGAAGCCATGCCCTTGAATATATAGAAACAAAGGAAAGCAAAAAATTGAACACTAACTAAGAACACTTAAAAGAACAAACTCAACAACAAGAGAAATAGTAGCTATAACAATTGGGGTTTCTATTCTAAAGAGACCTATGATAATAGGGGAGAGACTTCAGAATTTAAACCAAATACGATTACGATTAGGACTAGGACTGGGATTTCTTGGTTCACAAGTTTCCAAATCCGACTGACAAGTGACAATACATTTTACAAGAATAATAGAAACGTGTATATAACAGAATAATTAAATCTAATCCTAGGCCTACTAGGATTAGTAGTTGGACTTAGTTGATAAGTTTCCAAATCCAACTTGATGAGTGACAACATCAATTTTTTATTTTTTAAAGAAAAAATTTACATCCTAATTAGTGTAGGAAAACAATCTTTGTACAATTAGGACATTATTGCTTTCTATAAATACCTCCTTTGAAGATTAATACAACATACAGAAGTTTCTATATTTTCATATTTTAGCATCTTGAACATAAACACTCAAGAAAGAAAATTGTTGAAGAAAGAATATGGGTAAGAGAAAGTCGTCGTCGAGGGCAAAGCTTGTAGCTAAGAAGCCAAGGGAGAAGCTTGATACAGTATTCTGTTGCCCCTTCTGCAACCATGGGAGCAGCGTCGAATGCGACGTTGACATGAAGAACATGATTGGGGAGGCTTTCTGCAGCGTTTGCCAAGAGAGTTATAGCACAACCATCACATGTTTGACTGAACCCATAGACGTCTACAGTGAATGGATAGACGAATGTGAGCGGGTCAACACCGTTGTTGCTGAAGATCGAGCTTAGCAAGCAGATAGGGGTTTTTATAATATGACTTCATAATTAAAACTCCAAAATCTTTTGTGGCATGTCTGTAAAACTCCATATCTTTAACTTGTTGATGCCATTATAAATTTATAATTTTATCTTGGTCCACAAGTTTCCAAATCCAACAGAAAAAAGGAAACCTGGGTATATATATTTGGGCTAATTAAGATAGAGTTGGATTTGGGCCTTTGACAAGTGAAAAATAGCAGGCTCTTTTGAAGTTTTACTCTACTTAATCACAGTGCAAGCAAGGTACCCCATCATCAAGAACTAGTAGAAGAAAAGGGAAAGTTAAAGTTGCTTTTGGTTTTTTTTCACAAGTGCTTTTAGCTTTGAATTCTAAATGTAGTGGGGTTTAGCTGATATATAAAAGAGAAGTGTGTGAGAAAAACCTTAACGACCAGCTTTCCATCATACTTGTCAAAAGGGGTAAATAATGCTTGATATTCTAATGACCATGTTTCACAAAAGAACAGAAACGAATATTTGAACACTAGCTAATTTGGGCTACTATATTATTATTATATGATAATTTTTACAGTCTTTCTTCTATGAAAAAGTTGTAATCAAATAAGATCGAGCTGGTCGCCACCAGTCCAATCTACAAGAAATTATATATATAGTGCTTTTTTGAAAGATCCCTTCAAAACTTTTGAATCAAAAGTCTAGGTCTATGATAAATGTTGCTATCTACACCAGTGTTTCTAGAAGGTTTTCTTAACAGATATATATAATTAAATTACACACGAAGTTTACAAGAAATTAAATATATGGCATAATAACGCGTGTGTTGGGGTTATGGCTAGGTTAGGAAAATTGAGTAATTATAAAAATAAACTCGAAAACATTGTCAATCGACTCGGATCGATCCGGCCCTCTCTTCTATTGAGTTGTCCGGCTCAAACAACCTCTAGACCTCAACAAATCATTTCACTTGTCAACATTGTATATCAAATTATTGTGATATGTTCATTTTGATTGCATATATGTATAGACAGTCCGAGCATGGACAAAGCTATATATATAAGGCTTTTAATATTATTTATTATTTATTTGGTTAATTTTTTAATAGATGATCATTGAAGAAGGGTCTAAAAATATATCATGGAAAATCACATTGTGAGGTGGGCTGAAAAAAGGTTATTTGTGATTTACATAGTAAGACTCTCTCTCTATCATTTTGACCACTAAATACGGAACAAATTACATTATTATTTTATTCACATATGATCTAACAGTTTATAAACAAAATCTCATATAAGATCATATAGGTCAAGTTGAATTGTTATGAATTGAAAATTACAAAGATAAATTAACGAAATTAAAGCTATGGGAACCAAAGTTATAAAAACCACATATACATTGACCAAAAATAACTTTTTGCATATCAATTTTACTTTCTAACATTTTCCTTTTGGGCAAGCACAGCTGCACAGCACATATAGCAGAACACACACCCATTAATTTTGTACGCATCTGACGTAAATTACATAGAATATGCCACAATGAGTCCTTTTCCCCATTCATTGTCTTGTATCAACTGATTAATTAACCAATTTCATTGAAGGCCGCCTTGGGGTCTAAGTAGAAAGACCGCCTTGTTTCTTTAATTAGTTTGGAGGCCCGACATAGCTACTATTATAAAAGCCAGCACGGTGGCAAGCTTACTTGTAATTCTATACACGGAGAGTAAAGAGCAGCACCACTCAGTCTACCCAACTGGCTTTGCGGTTAGGAGACCTAGCAGCAACAAAGTCTCCAAATGGCATCAGATGAAGAAAAGGAAAACAAAAAATAAGAGGTATATATACTTTGTGAATGATCTCCTACTTCTCTTCTTCGCATTATTGCTGCTTCTACTAGCTGTTTTGTTACATACTAAATCTTGCATCAACTCATTCATCAAACACTCTATACATACGTGTATGGTACGTGGAGGTTGCTATATTTTTCATCCTAGACATGGCCAAAGAACCATGATTGTTTGAACCACTAATATTCAGGTGGTTAACATGAAGGAGTACGGTTATATTAAGGCGGTCTCGAAGGAAAAGAGGCTTTTGGGAGGGGGAGAGAATTGAATATGACCATATGACAAGGCTTTCCTTCTTATTCCTTTCTTCTCGGAGAGATCTGAAAAGTCATGTCCTTTTTTTACAAGAACCCCTACTCTATTTATAGGGAGAACATAACATAAATTAATGTACAAGCTGACCACCTCGACTTGGAGCCGAGCTGTTTGTGTCACATCAAATCTGTCGAGATGACGAGTGGTCGAGATTTGTCCACGTCCTCCGCTCATGATGACCTTCTTACATTTCTACTAGGCGGTGGGCTTGGACTGAGTAGCCTTCTGCACACATGGCGACAGTCTCATCTAGTGAGGTGGTGGTTTGGGCGGTTTACACCTGGCTTCTGAAGGGACATGGGCATGCTTTATGAGCGCGACGGGTCGGTGGTCAAAAAGGGTCTTGTCATCGACGTGGTTGGCTTACATCCTTTCGATCTTCCTAAGGCAGCTCGAAGGCCTAGGCTGAGGGAGTTTCCTTGTTTCTTTCGGTGCGTCGTGTGAGGTCAACGTGTCGTACTTTTATTGGGTAGATGAGCTCGGTGTGTGTTGAATGTCAACAATGATCATGTCATGAGAGACCAACTTTAACAACAGAACCTAATGGCTCTGTTTGGTAGGCTGGACTTGACTAAATATTTTCAATTAAAATGGATAAAATGGACATGAGTCCAAGCCATTGTTTGGTGGGCTTAAAGTGTGTCTAAGACTGGATTTGAGCCTTGGATCCAAGTCCCAAATAATTGGGGCTTAGAAACCTAACTCCAGACGTGGGTTTTGAAGCCAGAGAGCACGCCTCCAGCCATCTTTCTTCTTCTCTCTCTTCCCTTCTTCTCTTCTCCAGTTCTCTCTTATCTCAGATCCTCTCTCTCTTCCCCTCTGCCATATCTTTTCCGCTGCCATATCTAGACCTCATATCGTGGACGAAAGGCATATGGTGGAAGAAAAAATTGGTGAAAGGCAAATTCATATCTTCTTCCTCTTTATTTATATATTTTTTTAATTTTGTAATTTTTGTGGCTATTTTTTTCTTCTTCTTGAGATATGAAGGGAGGTAGCTGAGAAGAAGAAGTTTGAAGATGACGACTTATATCCATATTTATTTTTGTTGGATTGAAAATCGATTTTGTTGTAATTAATTTGGAAATTAGAATTTAAAAAACATATAAAAAAAAGCATACTAATCTCAACTTTGGTGTTGTATTATTGCACCAAAAAACTTCTTAAAATTCAGTCATATCTCACCCCGTCCAGTGTCATGTAGAAAGGTTAATCCAATCCAGTCTAGTCTAGCCTACCAAACAGGGCTTAAGGTGTCATGAGCCTGATTGTGGCTTGGCAAGTTTTGAGCAAAACAGTTACCAAGAGATAGATCATGGCCGTGCGGATTCAAGTCATTTTTTGTAGAGATGATCTTTGAATGATTATCTAAGAAATAGATGGTTTGGATTAATGAAATACCGTGCGGAGTGAGCCCTACAAGGGTGTCTCTCAAATAAGCTTATTTGAGGGATCCCTCAATAAAAGCTCACTTGAATCCGATATCATTTTACCACTCAATTGAATTATTGAAATTTTGGTACTTTCTTGAAGCACTGTGTTCATTGATTTTGTAGGACATAATTAGATGTCTAAACGGTTTTCCAATTTGTCTGATTTTTTGCAAGGACGATCTATGAATGAAGACCTAAAAAAATTGATGATTTGGATCGTTGAAAAAAATTCGTAGGGTACCCTAAAGGGTGTCCCTCAAATAAAATTATTTGAATGATCCCTCAATATATATATATATATATATATATATATATTTATTTATTTATTTATTTTAAAACCTACCTATTAACCCCTGAGCTTTTGGGCTTTATATATTGTTATTGGTTGCCTAACTTAGTAGCCATGCATTACATGTATAACCATACTGTGCAGGTTGCAAGGATTCATTTCCTCAATGCCATGGCATACCATCTTTGCATTTCTGAATCCACTGCTAATTGGCATCCTTCAAGTGAAATGTCAAGGCGCAACCAAGTCTCCATTCGACACACACCGGGGAATCATGTGGATATTTTTGTTGGCAACGTTAGTCTACTGCTTTGCATTTGCAGCTAACATGAAATCACGCCATAATTCCTCTACAGTCTACTCTCGAATCTCCGGCCATTTTGTTCTTCTCAGTGGATCTCTTTCCTCGGTCTCGTTGTTCTCCATCTTTCTTCCAAGGTTTCCTAATGAGCAGCTTGTTTTCTTCTTGTGGATCATCATGCCTTTGATTGTTGCAAGAAAGTGGATCTGTCGAGCGTGCCAAAAGCTTTGCAAATCGACTTCAAAGGCAAGCCACTTATTAGTTCACTGCATATTTGTCGTGGATTCATCGGAAGAAACTTGATGGAGCAGCCATAATTGCCTGTGTAGCCCTAGCCTTGCCCTTCTTCGATGGGGTGGGTGGGAACATATCTCCCAATAAGCTCTGTGCGTGTAAAATGTTTTAGAGTTAACTTTGTTAAATTAATCTTAAGGGTAACTACTGTTTAGAAACATTCTAGCTTCATGTGAAATATATACAGTCAAAATTAATCTTGTTTTCATATATACCATCTTCTTTTTTTCTTTTTATACATACTAGAAGTGGAGCGATTATGTGCGATGTATCTGGTGTATATGCCGTTTGCATTCAATTACATATGTTCTAAATAATACATACGTTATTTATGTTTTAGGGGAAAAATCACAAAATAATTTTAAAATGAAAAAAAAAACATTAAAAAATATAAATAAAAAAGTCAAATGACTTATGTGTGGACCTTGTTTTTAGTTTTGGATTTATCACAAATTTTCTATAAATATGTAGAAAGAAGAAAGAGAGAGGTCATGAGAAAGAGAAAATGAGTAATAAATGTACGTAATAACTTATATTGACCTTAGTCCTAAAACAAAGTAGCACAACGACAGAGCAAGAGGCTTTGAATACCAATTGATGTAGTACAGCCCATAAGTATTAGATTGAGCACTTAAACAATATAACATAGAAGAATATATGAGATCGATGAGAAGAAAATATAGATCGAAAGGATGAAAGAAAGTGCAGAACAATAGAACAAGAAGAATATTAGAGATCGAGGAGAAGTAAATATAGATCGAAGAGATGAAAGAAACACATAAATCAGAGAGTTCTAGAAAAGGTTTACTCAACATTCAAATATGAATATTAAAGAACTACAACTACTACAATTTTCCCCTGTCCTGGCAACCCTTTGTGGTCAGTAAAAACCCCAATCCTGACGGAAATTCGTCAGGTAATGGCTTCCTGACGAGTGTAGCGACGAAAATAACTATTGTCAGTAAAAGTCCCGTCAGGTATTACTATTACTGACCAACTTTTGCAACTTATTTGTCAGGAGAGGTGTGTCTTTGACACAAGTCATAAAGTGTTTTACTGACAAAACAAATAGTCACTATTAAGCAAGCTTTTGTCAGGATTATTATTTTAGGATTGAGTACTAGTGGCCAAAGATTTGTCAGTATTATTTTTAACCAAAAAAAAAAAATTGTCAGTCAATTTCAAGACCTTTCATCTCTTCGAATGCATACCTCTTGCAAAAGCTCTTTAGCCAGGTACCTTGTATGTTTTCAGCGATGCTTTACAAAGAGAAGTTAAAATGACAATGACAAGTTCTTGCTCTTCTGTAAGAGGTTGCAGGAGAAGGTTACAGACTTACAGGCTCAAATTTTTATAGTAAGATGCCGAATTCCTAATATAATATGGGCATTTTTCTTTCATAAAAATTTAATGGATACTGAAAATGTAATAACAATTATAAATACTCATAGATTGAACCATTCAACCACCGTCCTTATAAAATATAAAGTACCAATGTCGATTACAATAGCCAAATATTACAAAGGTCTACCTACATCAGTAGAGTTCAAAAACTTTAGTTGCCCTTACTATACAAAAGTATGCAATGCCAAATATTCAACAAATACACTACAAAAGTAGGTATACACCATTAGGGTCCAAAATACAAAGTCAGCAACTATACCAAAAATGCATAACACTAAGTAACTGCATCTATTCAAGTCCATGAGTACCTTGATCTGATTCTAAAAAGTCAGTCGCACTGGGGTCTGCATCCCCCCTCAACAATCCAGTTAACCCACCAGGAGGAGTAACTGACTTGGCTTGATAAGGCATTTGATGGAACATTTACGGCGAGTAATACGACATATGGAATGGGTTTGGCAGCTGCTGGTACAATGGATGATGCAAAGCCGATGAGCGCGATAACATCTGCCTCATTTCCTCAATCTCTTGATGGTTATGCTTCAGCAACTCCTGTGTTGCCTTCAATTCATAACGCCAATGATCCTGGTCATGTTTGTACCTTTCTTGTAACTCTACATACTGTGACTCAAGGTGAACATAGTCGTGCCCTCACAATCTCTTGGATGACCCTGCCTTCGTTTGAATCCAAGGCACCTGATGGGGTTTCACCCCAAGTCCTTCACCACGAACACTATTATTTGTCTTAGGACCCATTGCCTCGACATAAGCCCGTCTTCGTGTCTCTAAATTATCAGGACATTCATCTTCAACCAATTCCTTCAACTTTTCCTGCATTTCAGCCTAATAAAAAAAAAAAATATATATATATATATATATATATATATATCATTCTCCATCAAATTGCGATCATCATAGAACTAGCCCAATAAACTCTACAATGATGAATTGCATTATGTAATAAAAAATTAGGCCAATTAGTTCTGGACCTCTACTATTTTGTTTTTCATGTGCTTAAACAAATAAAAGAACATAAAGAATAGTGAACAAGAAAAAAAAACTACCTCCAAACAACTTTCCATATGCTTTTTAAAAAAAATAATAAGTCAACAAAACAAAATAAGAGAAACATCCTGGACTATGGCTAACAATTCCTCATGAAAATGAACTTATACATAATTATTCCAATATATAGTCCATATGCTTACATATTTCTGCTCAGCCACCGAGTTAACCCATGAACGATCTTCGTCTCGCCGAGTATGCTTATCTTGGAAAAACCAAATAGGATCGGGGTCTTCACCATGTTTCTTATTCTTAGCATGCAATCAATAAAATAAAAAAAGATAATCAATTAGCTAACACAACCTCATATGCTCAGTATTTAAATATAGCAAAGAGTAAACATTCAAGTGCATCATCAAAACTTACATATTGTGCTTTGCTGCGAGCATAAGACTTTGTGACAGATGTGTGATTCAATGTTTGTTTACTCCAATTTTCAGCATTTCTTTTAGCTTGTTCCTTTTATTAGCAAAAACAAAACAGACTTGATCATTGCACAGATTATATATCTTTCCAAAACAACATACAATCATTGGGGCAAGCGTCGATCCTCTCAACTGTGAGTCCCAATTCCCTAATGATTTTTTTAGCATCATAATTATTTTTTGGTAAACAATCCCCCCTCTGGTAACAATTGTTTAACCAATTGTAACAGCATTGTAAAGACATTATCACTCATGTTCCCTAAACATTTAATATGGAACAATCTTACAACAGAATACAATTTCTTATATTTACACCCAAGGTACAACTCCATATCTGCTTCTTCAAGTAACTTATAAAACTCTCTTTCAGCCTCAGGTGTTTGGCCATCAAAGATAGGTGGCTCTCTGGAAGTCCCAACAGTTTCTCCAATTATTGGTTGCACAAAGGCTTCATTGAGAAAATCATGAATGTCATCTATACAAACTTCTTCATTGTGAACTGATTCTATATCCTCTTGGAATGGAAAATTTGTCATGGGCTCCCCATGATGCCTCCAAGGGCCATTCATATATCTGGGATCCATTCCTTTTTCTATAAGATGCAGCTGGATGATGTTTCTTTCATAGCGATAACGGTTACAACATTTTTTGCAAGGACATATGACCCTCTCTCCAAAACCCACTTTGGCAAAGACATCATCTAAAAACATTCTCATTCCGTCTGCGTATTCCTTACAATTTCTCCTCAAATGTACCCAACTTTTATCCATAGTTCACCTAATATTGAGTGCAAGGCACCAAATGCAATTGTTCAGACACAGATCATCCCTCATACTTACTGTCTATAAATTCCTATCAGGTGGGTCAATTTATTATCCATTGGATGACCCTCATTACCATCTACTTCAATTCACAAGCAAAACCAAATTAAAATAACAAAAACCTGAGTCTAAAGAATATATTAACTAAAAAATTACATATTCATTCAACTGAAGAAAAGAACTATAACATCAAACAACTAGACCCACTTAATAGCTAAAGAAACTCACGTCATAACAACAAATAAAGTATACATATGAAACAAAATATATCAACTCATAGATGAAAGCCCGATAATCTCAACACAATAATCAGAGAACAACCACATAATAGAAAAAGTACAGGGAAACACACCTGGATTCTAAGTTTCCAACAAAAATTCAACACTCCTGCAATAGAATAATACACCTTTGGCTTTAGCTGGGCACCTTGGCACTAGAATGTGAAGCTGTGAACAAATAGTCTCTTGTCCCTTGTTAGACTGCTCTGGCTCTGGACTGTGTCGATTGGGTCTGAGGGTTGTTCAATCCACTTGGGCCCCGTTTGGGATTGTTTTTTTTGGACAAAAACCTGCTTCACTTTAAAGTTAAGCAGTTTAAGGTGTTTGGTAAAAAAAAAATATTCTGATTATTTTAAAAGCAATGGCCTTTTGACAGGCGGCTTTTAAAAGCAGGCTCTGGGTTGCTTTTCAAAGCTGCTTTCAAAAGAAGCAGAGAGTGAACATTTAATGAATTTTTTTAATTCCCAAAATACCATCATTCATTTTTAAAAATGACACCACATCTACTTTCACATCCAACTCCACCACTTGCATCACCACATTCACTACCTGCACAACCACCACCACCACCACATACTCTTCCTCCTCATTCTCCACCACCACCTCCTCATTCACCTCCACCTCCACCTCCACCTCCACAACCACCACCACCACCTCCACAACCACCACCTCCTCCAAAACCTCCAAATCCACCACCACCACCACCACCTCCTCCACCACCACCACCACCACCACCTCCTCCACCACCACCACCACCACCACCTCCTCCAAATCCACCACCACCTCCACAACCGACATCCCCACCACCACCAACTCCACCTTCATCACCACCACCACCTCCACTCCATCACTACAACTATCACCACATGATTAGTACATAACACTTTTAACATCATGTCTATTTTAGTCATTATTCACAGTTACAACAATTTTATATTAAAATTTACCAAACGTTTTTTACACTGCTTTTGTACTAACAGCACTTTAAAAATATTGTTTACCAAACATGGAGCTGCTTTACTTTACAGCTAATTATTTTCAAAGACAAGCAAAAGCAACTTTTTTTAAAAGTGACAGGCAATCCCAAACTAGGCCTTGGTCTTCTTTGTACCGTACCTAGAGAAAGGAGAAGATTGAATTAGCTCTGGTTCCGCAAAGACAAGAATTAGCTCTGCTAAGGAATCGAAAGCATCCAATCCGCTAAGAGCAGAAAATCACATAAATAAGGTATATAGCACCCTACCTTGCTTAGAGAATACCCACACATCAGACTTCACCAACAAATAATAAAAAATTAAAACAAGAGCTTTGAAAAATCAAAGGATGTAATCAGGCTTCATCTATACAACTAATTGGAAGGATTCATGGGTCATTACCTATTCTCAAATACTTGAAAAAATAAAATAAACAAACAAAATAAGAACAAAAATCTCACCAAAACGGGGCTCTCTTTAAAGAAGAACAACCAAGTCAGCCCCAACTGAAAAGAGCAAAGAAACCCCCAAATTTAATCTCTCTCTCAATCTGAATCAACAACCCCAATTGAGAAGAGCAAAGAAAACCCCCAAATTTAATCTCTCTCTCTCAATCTGAAACCAGCAGACATGAAAATCACTTTCACACATTCCTCCAATTCCACTAGCTTTAAGGAAGAGTACAATTCCTTCTTCAATGAAAAGAAGAGGGAAGAGATGGTCGGTTTGGAGGAAGAAGAAAAGTTTAAGTAAAGAATTGAAGTTAACAATTATATTTAATAATAGTATTGGCAATAGAACTCGTCAGTGACTCTGAAAATTTAGGCACTTAAGTTTTTGCTTCCCACGCTACAAGAGACTGGCACAGGGGCTGGTCAGGTAAATTTAGTAATGACAAAAGACTTGGTCAGTATTATTTAGTAGTGACAAATGACTTTATTTCGCCAGTATTGGGTCCAAGTACTGGCTAAGCTGCTCTTTTGCCAGGATTAGTCCGTCTGTATAAGCTAAAATTGTAGTAGTGATGGGAGTATTTAAAGCAAACTAAAACCTAGACATAATAGGATAAAAATTTCTTGCTTAAACAGAAATTCTAACCCAAATAAAATAGGAAACTTAAAATTAAAAATATGGAAATCTAGAAAAGTAGAAATCCTACTAGAAATTGGAAAACTAGAGAATCTAGGAAACTAACAAATACATTAGGAAACTAATAAATTTAGGTCCTACGCGTCCTGCGTCACCAATATATCTGTCAATTTTCGAAGGTCATGTGCATTAGGCTAAGCATAAGAATCCCTAATGGATCAATATATAATTTGCAAGCAGATGCTAGGGTGTATTCAATTGAGATTTTAAAAAATTATTTAGGAATTAAAAAAATCCAGTGGATTTAATAAGAATGTGATGACTTATAGGATTTTATTGATGGATTTGTATTATCAGGATTTTTAACTTTTGAATTTTAAAAGATTATATCATAAGATTTTATAATATTTGAAATCACCACATGGATTTATATCATAGAATTTATATCTGAGCCTGACTAAATAGGTCTATAGCCCATACCAAATTTTGAAAGTTTTTGAATACCTAGCCCAAACCCAGAGTTGTTATGCATAATCGTAGACATCTTGTTATATTGCTTCATAAACCACTTCATTCGGCTCAAGTAATGATTATAAGTTTTTGGAAACCTAATTTTCGCATTAAGACAAGGAAGTATCACTCTTTCTACATTTTGCTTGCTAAGTGACTCATTAGCATCACGCAATCCACTATTGATAGCATCCACCAAGAGGTGAAACAACTCATTGGTATCGTCCATTGTCCAAGATTCATAGTTCTCAGAAACTTTGCCCTTTCCTTTGTTATTTCCTTGTTATGAATCCCACATTTAAATTACTACTACAACACATGTAAGAAACAAAAGAAAATTGAAATCAATTGAAAAGAAAATTGAAAGGTCGGCTCTGCATAACTTCCAGCAAGTAATAAAACCTCTAATTGGAAATATCGACAAGTAATAGACATGATCAATATGTAAGTACAAGGGAACGTTATCATCATAAACTACGAACAAGATAGAAGATTCACAGTGAAGGAAGAAGAAATTACCTTGTTCGTATCATCATATTGACTTTCGACATGAAGGTTCTTCAAACAGCTCAAAGGGGTAGTTATACTTACCACAACTTGCAAAATTCATCTCACCAAATCTTCTCAATTTAGGGATGCAAGATTTTCAACAGTGAACTGGTTTTCACTATTCCGGGCATCGAAATGCCCCTTCTAACATGGCGAGAACACCCAACCAAAGTGACTAAACTGGATATTTTGTAACACCATCTAGACCCAACTTGTTCATACTAAGTTACCAACAATCATCAAGCACCACTCTTTTTTTCGGGGGTTAAATTTAAGATCAAACTTTTAGTAAAGACCCTCTGGTCTGGTTCATTAGAGAGCAACAAAATCTCATACAACTCAGGAACTTAACACTCCCACAAGAAGGTGTACTCAGATTTAAATTGCCAAGCCAACAGAAGGACCCTATGAGCAAAACCCAATTTTTATTCAAAGACGCAATCTTTCACAGAACCATTCAATTGGAAAGAAACCCTTTTGTTGCCAACTGATTGTCATTCAAGTACTCAAGTTTCCTCTTTAAAAAAATTTATTTTCATTTCCCACATTTTCCCAGCAAGCAAACAGAACACAAAACAAACATGACGGGAGAAACAGCGAAACAGAGAAATGAAAATTAGGGGCCAAAATTACGTTTACCTGATTGAGGATAGTCCTTTTCCTTCAGCCAATCTGAAAATCAATCATACGGTCTACGACGTCTTCGGAACATATAGCGTTGCAAAAAACTATTTGTTTCCTTCCTTTCCCAATTTTTTTTTTCCGATTTTGATTATGACCATTTTCAAGGACTTCTAATATCATGTTAGATTACCAATACTGTATATCAAACTTGACCAATAGTGTATATAAAAATAATATATAAAAATTGACCAATAGTGTATGTCAAACTTGGACTTACGGTAAAAACTCCAAGGATTAATAAAATCTTGAGTATTCAATAATTGTTCAAGGATTGAGGCATAACTCACGTAGTCATCTTACATATTTACACTAAGAAATACTAACGTGGTTGAGATATAACTCAGTTGGTTGAGGTTTTCCATCTCTTAATAAATATTTATGTAAACCTCTTCTCTCAATCGCTTGTACTGAAAAAAAAAATTATAACATGTACTAATTGACAAATACATAAGTCCTCAAATGTTCCAAGCATCAACAAGTTTTAATGATCTCATATCTCATTCCTAAATTAGGTATGCTAAATAAAATACTTAAAACACTTTGCTTTGCCTAATAATTCTATCAATTGTCCAATCTTTTTCTTTGAATGCCCATTTCTTATAATACTTTTTTTTATTTTTCTGGGTAAATTAGGAGACTAATCTATAAGAGGGTAAATTAAGAAACAAACACACACAACAAAAAGAAGCAAGAAATATAATAAAATAAACTAAATTTGATATAGTTTCTTTCTGAATTACAATACTTGCATCTATATAAACTAACAAAAGAATTGCATAATAATCAAAAACAAAATATAATCCGAGATACATATGAATTGAAATGTTCAAGAGAGACGAAGCCCCTTTGGTTCTGGTCTTGATGGCACTTTGAAGCCAGAGTTGATGTCTCTGCAGTTGTAAATAGGAGTGATCAAAGGATCAAACACTTTACTCTTGCAAACAAGGCACTCCCTTTGAGCGCTGTAGATATTCAACCAACTGTACAAACAGGGCCAGCAATATAAATGCCCACATGAAGTCACAACTGGCTCTCTTGCCACTTTCATGCACATGTTGCACAGGGCCGGTTCTGAGTTTTCAAAGGCCCAGGGCGAAATTCTAAAGTGTGCCCTACACACATTAATCACTAACACTAACACTTGTATACTTTTTTTAGACAGTATTTATTCCATTGGTTTATCAACTGTTTTATCAACTAAGCATTGGTTTTTTTGAGAAAGTATTTATTCCAAGATATTTTTAGACTTTGAGCAATGTCTTTCATATTCCTAAACTCTCATCATGGATCCTTTGTTCCAAAATTTCAAGAATGCAAGTCAAGCCAATATCAAAGAATTTCTTTTAAAACTCTCATCATGGATCCTTTGTTCCCAAATTTCAGATCCATTTCAATATCCTATTCCTAAATTATGGAAAACAATGTGTATTTAATTGTGATTCATCTTACAAGAAAAATCGAAAAAAAGAAAAAAAGGAAATCATCCATGTTATTTTCGCAGAAGAACAATTCCAACAGCAAGGTTTCTATTTGAAAAGAAAACCCCAGAATAGTACATCTATTAGTGATTCAAAGAATTTGAATGAATCAATCCAAGAAAACCCCATGATTTAAATGACATAGAAGAGGAATCGATAGAGAAAAAGAGCGATAGGGAAAAAAAAAAAAAGCAAATCACCCATGGTTATTTTTTGCAGAGGACGAAACTGAAGAGTGAAACATAAATGAACTTAGGAGAGGTTAGATGAGATGAGATGAGAAGAGAAGAAGAGGAAAAACAAGAACAAGAAGAAGAAATTTTTAGAATAGATAACCTGGAGGAGTGGAACACCAGCGCAAAAGGGTTCTTGAGAAGCGGAAGAGATGCGCTTCTTCCAGAACGCGAACACCATTTTGTTCCCTCAAAAATATTAAATCAATTTATAATATATAATATAACACTTATAAGAATAAATAAAAATTGGGCCCCCCTGAATAATGGGCCCAGGGCAGTCGCACTGACTACCCCTGGTCAGGGCCGGGCCTGATGTTGCAGTCAAAGTATAATACAGATCTTGGTGGGGACAATGGCACTGTCAAATAGCCGTCATCATAATCACTATCTATATGAAGGGTTGGATCTTGATCATCATCTTGATGAACGGTTGGATCTGAACCATCCTGAGACAGAGTATAATAATGATCGCTTGTGAAGTTTTCAAACTCATGTTGATCAATTTCATCTTGCACAAGCAGTGAGAAAACACTATCATCATCATCCTCCTCATCATCATCGTCGTCGTCGTCGTCATCATCATCATCATCATCATCATCATCATCATCATCACCATCATCACTCCTCCTCCTCCTTCTCCTCATCATCATAATCATGATTATCCATATGTTCGTACCATTCGTGTGCTGGTTTTGTGCCGTGGAAAATCTCGTGGGGCAACACGAAACGCATTGGTGGCTTAAGTGGTGCTCTAATTTCGTTGCTGGAAGCCATGCCCAAGAATATAGAAACAAAGAACGCTTAGAAGAACAAACTCAACAACAAGAGAAATAGTAGCTATAACAATTGGGGTTTCTATTCTAAAGAGACCTATGTATATATAGGGGAGAGACTTCAGAATTTAAACCAAATACGATTAAGATTAGGACTAGGACTAGGATTTATTGGTTCACAAGTTTCCAAATCCGACTGACAAGTGACAATATTTTTATTTTTACAAGAATAATAGAAACGTGTATATAACAGAATAATTGAAACCTAATCCTACTAGGATTAGTAGTTGGACTGAGTTGATAAGTTTCCAAATCCAACTTGATGAGTGACAACTTCAATTTTTATTTTTATTTAGAAAAAAATTACATCCTAATTAGTGTAGGAAAATAATCCCTGTACAATTAGGACATTATTGCTTTCTATAAATACCTCCTTTGAAGATTAATACAACATACAGAAGTTCCTATATTTTTAGCATCTTGAACATAAACACTCAAGACAGAAAATTGTTGAAGAAAGAAATGGGGAAGAGAAAGTCGTCGTCGAGGGCAAAGCTTGTAGCTAAGAAGCCAAAGGAGAAGCTTGATACAGTATTCTGTTGCCCCTTCGGCAACCACGGGAGCAGCATTGAATGCGACATTGACATGAAGAACATGATTGGGGAGGCTTTCTGCAGCGTTTGCCAAGAGAGTTATAGCACAACCATCACAGCTTTGACTGAACCCATAGACGTCTACAGTGAATGGATAGACGAATGTGAGCGGGTCAACACCATTGTTGCTGATGATCGTGATTCGTGGTTAGGAAGCAGATAGGGGTTTGTATTATGGTTTGTCTGTAAAACTCCATATCTTTTTAACTTGTTGATGCCATTATAAATTTATAATTTTGAGACATCGCTGAAGAGCCTTGAAGATAACCATTGTTTTGATATAAAAACAAAATCTGAGAGAATTAATTGCTAGTTTTGTGATTCGAATGGAATGGTTTGCTGAAACTGGATTAATTGCTAGAATAAGAAGGAGGAGGAAGAGGACTAGGATATCTTGGTCCACAAGTTTCCAAATCCAGCAAGTGACAACCTTCATTTTTTTTAAATAAATAAAAAAGAAGAAAAAGAATACTGTATTTATCGGTCTGATTTGGGCTAATTAAGATACAGTTGGATTTGGGCCTTTAACAAGTGAAAATACCCAGCTCTTGCACATAAAGTTTCACTGCTTAGTTACACTGCAAGGTGACCCCATCAAGAACTAGTAGAAGAAAAAGGAAAGTTTGAAGTTGCTTTTGGTTTTTCACAAGTGCTTTTAGCTTTGAATTCTAAATTATGGAGGGCCCAAATTTGGCCAGAAATCTAGTGGGGTTTTCTTTTTTCGGAGAAATAATCTAGTGGAGTTTATCTTATACAAAATAATATATAGTGTGAGAAAAACCTTAATCATCAGCTTTGCCATCATATTCTGGAGAAAGATTGCACTTAAATTATAAAAGCCGTACAATTGTGGGCAAAACTAACTAATCCGTCAAAAGGGATAAATAATGCTTGATATTCTAATGACCATGTTTGAACGCGTGCACTTAAAACACTAGCTAATTTGGGCTACTAATTTAATATTTTATGACATTTTTACATTCTTTCTTCTTTGAAAAAGTTGTAGTCAAATAAGATCGAGCTGGTCACCAGTCCAATCTACAAGAAATTATATCTACCATTATAGTGCTTTTTTGAACAAGACTGATCCCTCCACCTCAAAAGTATAGGTCTATGATAAGTGTTGCTATCTACACCAGTGTTTCTAGAGGGCTTTCTTATACAGATATAGAATTGAATTACACACGAAGTGGTTGTTTGATAACCATTTCATTTTAAGTTTTTAGGAATACTCAAAACATGTTTGGTAACAAATTTTGACTTCAGTTTTCACAAAAGTGAAATCTAGTTTTCAAAATCACCCTCTTTTTTTTGCCTCTTCGAAAACTTTTCCTATTGAGAGGGGCTAAACTCACACACACTACACAAATGTTAGGACTCGAACCCAGGACTTTATCCAGGAGGAAGCAATTACTCCAAATTACTACACTAGTGGGTCCTTTGCAAATCACCCTTATTTTTTAAAGCAACTTGAAAGTGTTTCTGAGCCCATTTGATAACTATTTCATTTTTCACCTTTTAAAAACTGAAAAACTTGTTTGGTAACTAATTTCAATTTTCAAAAAAATTGAAAAATGAAAGCAAAACAAAAGTTGTTTGATAACTGTTTTCAGTTTTATGTTGAACTTGAAAATTGCAATTTTTGGGGGACAAATTTAAAATTTGAGATTATATAATGAAAGTGCATGTTACAATGAGTTCGTAGTATTTTCGGTGAATTCTTTGGAATTATGATGTTTGTTTTTTTTGTGAATTTTGGATTTGGAGGTCCCAGGAGGATTGGACTTGGGTCCATGGATGAACAAAAGCATCGAGCAGCCGGGTCCAAGTCCGGAGGTCCTAAATATTGAGTTTTGGTAACTGGAGTGCATTTCATATGTAAAATTAATTAATGAAAATGAAGCGCAAAAAAAAAATGAAAATGAAAACGAAAAACTGAAAACACTTTCATTTTGTTTGAAAAAATAAGGGTGATTCTGAAAACTCTATTACCAAACATGTTTTCAATTTTTAATTTTCAAAAAAAGTGAATGCATTTGTTATCAAACAACCCCTTTAAGTTTTTTTTTTTCCACTCCTATTTCATTCATTCATTTTATATCACCACACAAAAAATGTAGTCCAATTACCAAAACTTGGTATTTGGTACCTCTCAACTTGAACCTAGCTGCGTTTGGTCATGAACTTTTTGTAACATGCACTTTTCAAGTTATGTTGTTGAACATATTATTTGTGGATAAGCGTCTCCCATGTGATGTGTTTATTTATAAAAAAACACTTAAAATCACTTAAAATAATTATATGGAAATTTATTAGCCTATCCAAAATAACTCTTAAAATCACCATACATGTCAAGCACAACCTCAAAGGTAAATGACAATTTGATCTAGTATAGCACTCAAATATCTACTTTGGCAAAATATGTTCTGAATTCATATCCATAAACGACACTTGATGATTAAAGAAAACAAGAACCCTAAAAAGATTTGTGGACCCTCTTGATCCGATATTCTACCATTAAGTTTTCCCTGCAAATTAAATATGGACCAGTCAAATGGTGACCCCTAATGGCCTCTTTGTTTATAATTATTAAAAAAGCAACTATCATTTGGTTTATTGAATTAGTGGGTTTGGAACAACAATAAAAAATATAAAATAAAAACAAACCCCTAGCCCAATAGCCTATCAGCACTAAGTAATCAAAGTTAATTAAGAATAAGAGGAATGGATATCATATTATACTACTACGAATCTGCCAATTGTTAGGATGAGTGAGGACTCAGTATCTATTATGCTCGTATTACAACTCCCTTATTATTACAAAAAGTAACACAATGTTAGGACAAGTTAATACGTACTACTCACTTTGCACCCTACATACTCATTTTCTCTTTCGCATGACTTTGCTATAAAGACGGAGCTAAAATTGTAAAGTTGGGATGCCGAAAATAGAAAATACAAGTATATAAAACACCTAAGTATTCAATAATTACATGTTTAGAGCTAAATATTTCTGATTAAGTGTCATGTCTAATTTATTTCAGATGGAATTTTAACTTAAATTATAAGTTGTTTGTTACAAATTCTATATGTTATGTATAATATAATAAACAAGAGATAAAAATCTTAGGGGGTCAGGGCCACCCCAGGCCTAGAAGTATCTCTGTATCTATACTCCAGGCATTAAACCCTTATCTATATTCCTTCCATATGTATAATAGTGAACCAATGGTTGAAACCCACACACCTATGCACTATAGAAGTATCAAATCAACATAATTTGGTTTGAAAGAAGCATGATTGTTGGTAAAATATAATTTGTGGGATTTGTCTGACGTCTGATGACACAAAATATGATGGACATATTGTTTGGCTATGCTTCCACACGACTGCAATCGAGTAGACAAGGAATAACTGATGTCCAACATCTATAATATATTTAAGAACACTAATTGTTATCACACATAACTTGCAATGCATGTGTGTTTTATGATTCTAAACTCTAAACCATTTTACATATATGTTCCCACCCCACCTAAGGAAGAGCAAGGCTAGAGCTACACAGGCAATTGTGGCTGCTCCATCAAGTTTCTTCCGAAGAAGCCACGACAAATGCAGTGAACTAAAAAGTGGGTTGCCTTTGAAGTCGATATGCAAAGCTTTTGGCACACTCGACAGATCCACTTTCTTGCAACAATCAAAGGCATGATGATCCACACGAGGATAAGAAGCTGCTCATTAGGAAACTTTGGAAGAAAGATGGAGAACAACGAGACCGAGGAAAGAGCTCCAGTGAGAAGAGCAAAATGGCCGGAGATTCGAGAGTATACTGTAGAGCAATTACTGCGTGATTTCATGTTAGCTGCAAATGCAAAGCAATAGACTAACGTTGCCAGCAAAAATGTCCACATGACTTCCCGGTGTGTGTCGAATGGGGACTTGGTTGCGCCTTGACATTTCACTTGAAGGATGCCGATTAGCAGTGGATTCAGAAATGCAAAGATGGTATGCCATGGCATTGAGGAAATGAATCCTTGCGTTAACCTACACAATATATGCATGGCTACTAAGTTAGACAACCAATAACTATATATAAAGCCCAAAAGCTTAAGTTATTAGGGGTTAATAGGTATAAGTTAAAAACGTGTGGCAATAATCCAACCCATATAGCCTACACGTTACATATATTCTTTGTAATACATTGCAAAATAAAAGGGTTATGTAAGTGTTAACTCCTCCAAAAGAGTGTAATTAGATTCACTAATATCCTCTACTATAACATATGGTTTCACTTGGATGGGGGGATTCTAAATCTATGGATTTGTAGAACATTTTAAGAAACGATGAAAGAAAACAAGTGGATTTCAAATGATTCTTTGCACTTTGTCATTTCACATTCATTTCAAATGTATTACATCTAGCTATTTATTTCAAATTCATTTAATCTTCTGCGGTTCTCGGTTTTGTATATCCAAATAATTTCTTTCAAATCCTTCCAAATGAAGCCTATAATATTTTAGGATAAATATACAATATTCTATCAAAGCCCACCAAACATAAAAGTTAATCTTAACATGAATCTCACATAAGAACTCATGATCATGCAAAAGAGCAACCATAATTAACCATTTGTTGAAGTGTAAAATCACTCTTTCACATGAGGACTAGAAGTGTTGGAGAGCAAAATGCCTAGCTACTACCTTACTATATATATGTCGGTATACAGTTGGGAAAAAGTGGAAAATGGCTAGCCTTCAACGACGGATGTTGTGAGTTAAAGATAAAATATGATACAGATCGGCCATGATCTATCTCTTGGTAACTGTTTTGCTCAAAACCTGCCAAGCCACAATCAGGTTCATGACACCTTAAGTAAATCTTACACCTATTGTTTGCGCGAGCGTGCCACTACTAGGCTATAAAGCTTTGTAGAATGACAAACCTATTCGCCTACGTGCGTACAAGTACAAGGAACAACATACACCATTATTTTGCTATGATAGGAAGAAGTAGTTGTGGGAAATTAGGTTCTGTTGTTAAAGTTGGTCTCATGACATGATCATGTTTTTTGGCCATGTCTAGGATGAAAAATATAGCAACCTGAACGTACGTATATATACAGTATTGTGGTGGCACAAGATTTAGTATGTAACAAAACAGGACAGCTAGTAGCAGAAGCAACAACAATACGAAGAAGAGAACTAGGAGATCATTTTCACAAAGTATACCTCTTATTTGTTCTCCTTTTCTTCTGATGCCATTTGGAGACTTTGTTGCAAGGTCTCCCAACTGCAAAGCCAGTTGGGTAGACTGGGTGGTGCTGCTCTCTGCTCTCCATGTATAGAATTACAACTAAGCTCGGCTTTTATAATAGCTAGCTCTAGTAGGAGCTGTCGGGCCTTGAAACTAATTAATTAAAGAAACAAGGTGGGTCTTTCTAATTGGAAGCTAACACCTCGCCAATGAATGTTTTATTTTTGGGCAAACGCCAATGAAATTGGTTGGTTCAACTATTTATTGTAGTCTCCGTTGATACAAGACAATGAATGGAGACTTTGGAATTTGATATCATGGTAGAAACAAGGGTCTTGATATCAAGAATTTGGATTATTGGCTAGTGAATTACAATTTTGGCATGTTCTATGTAATTTTCGTCAAATGCGTACAAAATTATTGTGTTCTGCTATATGTACTCTTGTACTTTACTTGCCCAAAAGGAAATGTTAGAAAGGAAGTAAAATTTATGATTATATTGAAGGAAAATGCTTTACTTACCGCATTATGTAAGGTCTCAAGTTTAAAATTCTCAGCCCATTGTTGAAAAAACAATAGGCTTATTTGTTGAAATATCCTTTGTGGTTTCAAAATTGTCTCAAGTTGCCCCCCCTCCCGAAGTTTATAATGACTCAA
This sequence comes from Prunus fruticosa, assembly GCA_018703695.1. Taxonomy (NCBI): domain Eukaryota; kingdom Viridiplantae; phylum Streptophyta; class Magnoliopsida; order Rosales; family Rosaceae; genus Prunus; species Prunus fruticosa. The sequence goes on along the minus strand of CM031918.1, from coordinate 43,209,751 downwards.
CGTATCCCCTAAACTTCCACTATGTGACCAAGGTTGCTCAATTCCGTTAGTTTTTAGATAAAAATCGTGAAATCCACTGACGTGGCATAAGTATTTTGGTAATTGTAACTATTAACTATTAAAAATGCTTGAAATTATTCAAAATAAAAATTGTAAAATAATTAAATAACATAAAATTTAAAAAACAAAAATGAATTAACACAACCCCAAAGTTCTGCATCATCTTCTTTTACTCCATCGTACCACCACCCTCCTCCTACACCCCAACCACATCAGCAGCCTCCCACCCACAACCACCAAACTGATCTTCCCACACAAACCCAGTCGCCGCCTTTTAGTTATGATCTCCACCTATCTTAACCCAACACTTACCCCTGCCATTAGAGATCCAGTCACCCCACCCTCTATCGAAACCCCAAGCTAGCCACAGCTCCCCTACGAGATCCATTCAACCTAGGGATGGAAAAATGGGTCGAATGGAGGGTGGGTATGCCATTGCCATCCTCATTCCCGTTAAGCTTTTTTCCCTCATCACTGCCTTCAGACCCGCAATATTCATATCGGGAATTCCTCATTCCCACTTTCATTGAGGAATGGATTCCCCCGACCCGCCCCATCATCGAAGAAAAAACCAATATAAAACTATACTTTGTTGAAAGAAAAAAAAAGAATTAAGGCAAGATAATGAATATATAATATATACGAATAAAACAATATAAGAATGTTTATATATTGATTAGAACTTAACTAAATATATAAGTAGTGTGGCTTAAGATTCGTATATATTATATAAATATATTATATAATAATAATATCATATTTATATTATATATATTGTAAACGGGGAGGGTTCGGGTCGGGGATTAAAATATCAACACCGCCCTCCCCAAACACCATACCAAAAAAATTCACCGTACCCATCCCCGTACCCGTTGGTAACCACAACGCCGCCCCACATTCCAGCCACCATTATTCATAAGATGCCTCAAATATACCAATTCAACTAGATTACTTATAAACACTGTTCTCAAACACCCAAGGTATAATTTTCTTTTTACATGTAAACACATTATTTAATGACAAGTTTCGTTCTTTTCAACTTTATTTTTTGCTTAGTGTGAGTATTGCTATGAGAACTATGCCACTATTTGATTCATATTTTGAGGTTGGGTGATATATTGCGCATAAAAAATTGTTATAGTATGATGAAAGATTGCAACGTTTTGCTTAAGTTTCACTAGCTAGGCAAGTGCCACTCAAACATCCATTTTCTCATCTCTTATCCAAAAGCATTCAGTCGAAGAAATTGAACGATACGAGAGATGAGAGCTGATAAATCTACGGATTAGTGTTTTAGACGGTTGTAGATGAAAACATTAAAGAGAATGGGAAGAATCTGAGAGAATTGAAGAAAAAGATTTTGTTTTTCTATTTCTGTTTCTTGCTGAATTAATGAATTACAGCCTACACGAGCCTACACGATTCTTATGCGTTGTTACATTATAATCTTCTCGACTAAAGCAATCTAACTCAACAAATCACGACATGACACTTGTCATCTTATAATAGGTACAAGTGTCTTTATATCCTATCAGTAGAGTGGTGAGAGGATAAAGTAGGATTACTTCAATTTTATTTTTGCAGAAGGGTAAGCTTGTCATTAAATGAGTGAATGGGAAAATATGACATATTGGTGGAATAACAACACTCCTCATTTTTGGGCAAGTCTTTTTTCTCCCAATTGCTAAGCTTGGTTTTTTTTATGTTCCAACCATTATGAATAACAGTCATCATGATTAATCAAATTATTTATCCATGACTCTAAATTATTTATAATATTGAATTATCTTCATATATAAAAATGAAAATACTAGTCACTGAGCACATTAATCCTTCTCTCTCCTTTGCTAACCCAAGGGTAGCTAGCAGATATGCTAAAGTATATGACCATAGCCTGTTCCCCAAAAAAACACAAAAATAGTATGATCATTTCCAGTTCCTTTGCTATGTATTATATATATATATATAATTATACCCAATTTGTCTGCTTAATCAATTCTAGCTACTATAACTTAGACAATAGGTATAGGAGGGCTGAGTTGGAACAACTGGATGAGATCATTGTCTGCAGGCATATTGAGAGGTGGCAGAGAATACTGGCTGTAAGTGGAGCTGCCTCTTCTAATCTCTTGCATGGTCAGCAGAGCTGCAACTGTGTTCCTAAATATTCCTTCTCCAGTAACTGTTATGGCTTCTTTCACTTCTCTTTTTCTCTCTTCTTCTTCCTCCTCCACTGGGAACACTGCATCTATGGTGTTTTCGCATTCCTTCACAAGCTTTGAGATGTTGTCAGTTGTAAAAAAGGGCTGCTCCAGAATTTTTTGAATGAATGGCAAGCGCAGTAGAGCACCTGTTCTCTTGTCATACTTCTTCAATATTTTAGCCAATCCTACAAAACCCAAAAGATAGTGTAAGTGTGTATCTAATCATGAAGGTAAAATTTTTCATTCCACTATGGCTTTACAAGGCCTGGTTTTAACTGAAGTTCCCTTCATGATTCATCCAAAATGCATATATACAACTTGTGAACGGTAAACGTTAATCCCGTTACGCCTTGACATGGCAATGATTCTGAACCGTTGTTAATTAGTGGAGAGAGATTTTTATCTACAACTAGAATTATGCTACGAACAGTCACCCATGCCATGTGGCCACTGTCTCTAGCTATAGCATCCTCTTTTTACAATACTCATATATCATGTCGTCTTGTTGATTCAACGAGTCAACAATAAAACGACATGTGAACATTATTGGTAGGACCCATTTAAATTTGAATATTCAAAATTTTGTAGGACCACATAACATAAATGATATATTATGTCGTCGTGTTGATTCAACGAATCAACAATAAAACGACATGTGAACATTATTGGTAGGACCTATTTAAATTTGAATATTCAAAATTTTGTAGGACCAAATAACAAAAATGATATTGGTCCCACCAATATTTCATGTGAGTATCTATTACGGTCCACATCAATCAACAACTAGCCAGTTATTCATGAACGAGTAATGCTATTATTTCGTTAAGTGTAAGTATTTCTTTGTTAGAAAAAGTCTAAACTTAATCGAAGTTTGAAACTGATGGATTGAAAATGATAAGGAACTGGATTGTAACTTCTTCAAGGTTTGCTGTATAAGTATTGGAGAATGAGGAGCTAATTAGCTTCATCAGCCATGGACTACCTGTGTAATTGATATTGCTGTAGTTCACCAAGAGCACCATTTCGCCGTGGAAATCAACAATGTCTTTCCTAACTTTTCCCACTTCTTCTTCATATATAGTCTTTGAAGGCTGGCTTCCATTCGAACCCCATCTATCAATCACCTTTTGAATTCTCTGCTGTAATTCCTACACTCACATACATATATATATATACAATAAATACTCGTCTTCTAGGATAAAATAAATAAATAAAATTATTCAAAAACTTCCATCGAAAATTGTAACTAATACTTTTAGCACTTATCATTTAGCTTCTAGCAACTCAAATTGAACATTATATTTTTTTTCCCACCCAAACGATGATGCTCATGAAACTAAAATGAAGTGACACTTGCCGTAAAAGATATTTCGACTCAGTACTAGTAAGTCATTTTCAACCCTTTTACATGAGTTGGACCCATAATGTAGTGGAACTAAAGGGATAGATTTTTTGTAGGACCCATAGATTTTTTAAAACAACGTTCATAGTGGGACCTAGATTTTTAATTTATCTTAAACTTTGATCTTAGCGTCCTGGTGGGAGCCAGCAATAGTCCCACCTTTGACCGAGTTATCCTGACACAGTCTATACCGAGTGAACTCTACTGAGTCAACCAAAACCAGGCAATCAAATGTAATTTTGGTCTCTCACTCGGACAAACTATGTATGCTTTAAAACTACACATGGAAGATCTCACTAAAACCCTGTTTGGAGACAGCAGAAAAACTATAACACAATCAAGAACAAAAACATACCTTATTCCGGATAATGAAATCCTCCTCCTGCTCCACAAAGAAAGCATTGAACTTGTCAATCTCATTGTTCAAGAGGTACACAAACTCAGCCTCAGCCTTGCCATACTCCAATGATCCATTCAACAACACGGGCGCTGCAGAAGCAATCAGCTTCACAATCTTCTTCAAATGCTTATACGACAAGAACTTATCGCGCCAACCGGGCAAAGTCCCCTGCATTTGCTGCTTCAATCTCTTCCCAAACTTCATTGAAAACTTGGTCTTGTAACAAAATTTAGTTGTATTTTCAGACCCAAAAAACCAAAAACCAGAAAGAAAAAAAATTTGAGAGTGTAAAAGAGTGAAGGGTTTGGTAGTGAGTAGGAGGAGAATTGGGAAGGTCTTTATGAGGAGGAAGAATGGTAGAATATTAGGGAGCATATGCTTGGCGTGATGAAGTGGCTGTTGGAAAAAGGTATAAATGAGTCGTCTAAGTAAAAGCATTCTTGGGCATATTCGGTTTACTGTGTTTGGTCATAGTGATGAAGTGTTATTATTTATGACCAATAGGACATTGACTCACTCTATTATTTATTTTATATGATGGTATTGTGCCAAATAATATGCCATGATTATTGCAGCACCTAGGTCATCAAATCAAGAGGATGCACTACAATGCATCTGATTGGTGCCCCTAGAACTTCTGAAGTGGGGTCCATTTTATAGTTGTAGGTTTCTTATTGGTGCCTATCTTTTGAAAGTGGGTCCAAGTTATTGATCGTAGGGTTTGAGATGAGACTACCTGTCACTTTAGGAAAGGGTTTTGGAGGAGAGGATGATTCTTGGGAATCTTCCGAGGATCAAGTATGGAAAAGGAAATAGGGACTATTCTAGTAACGTGACTTTCGAGAAAGTATGGCAAAGAGACCAAAGAAAGGAATATGTCACTTTTGCATATGGCCATTTTTGTTGTTGACCTTGGCAAGTTTGTGGTGAGATAGCATGACTTTACCTCTATGTAAAAGTTGATTTCTACTATACCAACCAAGAGTGTAGCTCACAAACGTGGCTATGGTTTGGGGCTAGGATCACAAGGTTTGAGCCTCGTTCGGGTTAAGGTCTAATGATTTAGGCCCGAGAATTGAGTCCGATACCTAGTGTTGCAGACTTTGTGTTTGAGGTTTCAAACTCAAATGTTCGGGTTTTGAAGCTTGGAGCATGATATACTCAAGCTCCATACCCGAAAATGAAAACTAAATGCCACAAGATTTTCTTTAACAAAATGAGATATAACAGTTGTCGTTAATGTATGAAGTGTATGATAAAAATACTTTTTGCAAATTACATGGTCTTCCATCAAACTTTAAAATTTTGAAATGTGCATGAAAATACACTAACCCATACAAATACCAACCATAATCCTAACGAAATCCCAAATTCAAATGCCTAGCGGCCATTTTGCCCCAATCTTCAATTTCATCATTGATTTATCTTCTCATGCGGACAATTTTGTGCTATTTCTCCTTAGAGTACTTTAAGATGGATAAATTAGGTTGAAATTTTGGTTTAAGGTTTTCTTTAATTTTGCATATTTGAATGGGTTTCTTTATGACATGAGGTGCAATGAGTTATCTATCATATATTTTACAAATGTTCAATATTATATAACCAACTAGCTCTTGGTATAGTAGTACTTCTCTTCTAAATATTGAAAAAGGTCCTAAGTTAGAAACCCCAAAATCTCTATTAATAAATAATAAATAAAAATAAAAATAAACATTATATACCTTTTATATTATATATAGCAAAAGACAAAGAATGGTAAAACATTCAAAATACCAGAAAATGTCATTGGCTAATGCAAACATTAAAAATTGAAATTATTAATTAAATGAGGATAATATGGTAAATTCTTTTTTTTACGTATTAAAAAAATTAAAATTAAAAGAAAAAATCGGATAATTAATTCTATTTTTATGAAACACAACTACTCATTATCTTTTTTAATTTTAAAATAAATTTAATTTAATTTGGTTTTAAAAACTTCTCGCATGTGCGGAAAAACGCGTGGCAGAAAAACTAGTGATTAATAATTGTTAACTTAAAAGAGTGTTAAAAATTGCTCTTCAAATATTTTATTTTTTTTGGAGAAAACAAAATTAGGATTCCGGGGATTGGTGATTGAGAGTTGACAATGTACACACCGGAAAAGTCTATCATCTGTCTACCTGAGAACTCAAAAAAAAAAAAAAAAAAAAAAAAAACTCGTCTCGGACCCCCGAAACCCGCATTTCACAACCCGACATTCCCTCGCAATTTCTCTCGCCATTTTCATCTCTCTCTGACCCAAAAAAACATGTCGAATCGAAACCCTAAATCCCCTTACGATTCGCTCATGACACAGGACCAACTCATTGACTCGCTCACCTCCCACATCTCTCTCTACCACTCTCACTCCAATAGCTCAGACCTCAAACCAAACCCTAACCCAAGGTCTGCAATTCTCAAATGGTTCTCATCTCTAACCCTCCACCAGCGCCAAGCTGACCTCACCGCAGTGGATTCGAAGTTCGTACGGATCCTCATCCAAATGCTCGGCAAGCTCAGCACCAATAGCCATGGCTTCTTCATCATCCTCCCTGACCTCCCCTCAGGTGACCTCCCCACCCTCTGTTTTAAAAGGTCGGGTGGGCTTCTGTCTCGGGTTTCCGAGTCGAACGAGCTGGAGAGGAGGATATTCGAGTCGACTCGGTTGTTTGCGTCGAGAGAAGGAGAGAAGATTGAGGAATGCTCGTGTTCAGTGAAGGATCTCGATACAGTGTCGGTGAGCGAGGGTTTGGTTGAGAATGTGGATAGGTTTGTGGCGGTGATGGATGAAATATCAAATGGGGGCTTCTTGAGAGGTGAAGAGAGTGACTTGGGATTGGATTGGGTCGAATTCAAGTGGTTGAAGGACAAAGGGTATTACAGTATGGAAGCATTTGTGGCGAACCGGCTGGAGGTGGCTTTGAGGCTGGCGTGGCTGAGTTGTAGTAATGGGAAGAAAAGAGGGGTGAAGCTGAAAGAAAAGATGAGTGCTGCGGGCTTGGCGGCCAATGTGTATTGGAGGAAGAAAGGTTGTGTGGACTCGTGGGGAAATTTGGATTTAGCAACAAGGAGGAATGTATTGACTTCGGTGTTGGGAAAATCAGCGAAACCTTTGGTACATTTTCAAACTTTACGTTTTATAGTAGTAACTTTTTTTTGGACGATATTGTGTAAAAAAATGTAACAGATTCTGAATGATTGTGTTAATAGATTAGGTTTGAGTTATTGTGTTAATAGATTGGTAATAAAGAAAGGTTTAAAAAGATTGATGCATTAATATCCATAAACCGGAGTTCTCCAAATGGAAAATCTTTATACTGCAGGTCACATTCCGGTGTTTGATTTTTCAGATATTTTTGTTATTTTAGCTTGACGTAGTTCATTTTAAATTTAGATTCTTGAGATTCTGAAGGGGACAAGTAGTGAGGTGGGGGATGAAATGTGGCTCTTCAATACAGGAGTAGAACAGCCATTGAGGTACAACCATAATGTATCTACGCGAAAGACTGTTCCAAAACTTGTGGCTGACACTGAATTTGGGTCAAGCATTATCCCTGCTTCTCTTTCTGGGGAATCTGCTTCCTTAGTCGGTGCCTTTAATAATCTCGTTTTGCTTCAGGATATAGTAGTGATGATATCCTTATGTCGCCATAGTGAATATGATAAAGGGAAACTCTTCTATAGCACGTTGAGTTCAATTTCTACCATTTCTGATTTTATACTAAGAAAAGTACGTGGATTTCTTATGGTTATTTTGCTTGACTGCACAAAACTGGAACTTTTAGCAGAGGGTGACAAATCCTTACCTAAGAAATCAAAGGCAAAGCCTAGTGCTTGTAGCCGAAAAAGTAAGGGGAGGACCCGCAATATGAAAAGGCCAAGTCCTGGTCCTAGGCCGTGCACAGATGATTTTTTGTGTGAAAAGTCTCTCAAGGTACTCTTTTAGATCGCTGATGTTCTTTTGGATTGCACCACACATTTTGTGGATAGTTTTAATTGCTTCAGTGTTATGCCAGGATCTTAATTGTACATTGGCTCATAAAGAGAAGGCAGATTCGGTGGAGTCCAAGAAGATGCATGGTATACATCAGGAGACCGAGACTTTCAAAGAGGCATTGTCATCGTCATCGAAAGATGAAATGGTTGTTCTAGTGTTTTAAATTTGGATCACATTTCTCATTGATGATTTGAATGGTTTGTAACTGGTAGCTTGTCATCAGGATCATGCACAAGCACTGGTTGTTGCAAAAGCTCATACTGCTGCAAGGAAGGGTAGGAAAGATAAAGGAAAAAACAAAATAACTGGTTGTAAGAATGCCGTTGATGTGAGAAAATTTGAAAGATCAGTCATGGAAGCTTCTTCTTCCTCTGTCATTCCTGAAGATTACACTGCCAAGTGCAATCCTGTTTCTGGTGATTCAGCCTTCCAGAACATCACAGATTGTTCAGCTAGTTGTGACATCCTTGTGACAAATTCGATTCCTCCTGATTCTGCAAATGGGCCGACTAAGGATGAGGATGCCACCCAAAGCATTCAAGAGAATTATGTTATTGGTTCTAGTGCAAGTTTCTGTCGTAGAGTTTCAGAAGATTACCAGTCATCAGACAATATTACTGAAATTCAAATTAAATCTACCGGATCAGAAACTGGAAATTGTGAAATAGTTGGAAATGAAATACCTTCTGTGCCTGTGGTGGATGATAATGCTTTCAGCCATAAGGATATTGACTTTCAGAACACACATGTTGGTAAATCTGATGTAAAAGACGTCTCGCCAGACAAAGCAATAAGAGCTGCTGATATAAAAAAGGAAGCTATTCTGTTTCAGGACCAAGAGCATGGAAATCCTATATGTGATACTGGAGCTTCAAGTTCTTTCGAATGCCTTCCATATGACTGGCCTGGTGTAGCTTGTGCCTATTTTCCACCTGTCAACTCACATCTCCCACCTGCCACTGATCGATTGCATCTGGATGTTGGTCATAACTGGCAGAATCACTTTCGCCAGTCTTTTCTACCCACAATACATCAGGCGAGAAGTTCTCCAATTCAAGGTGGGTGTAATCCAGTTCTGACTCGACCATTGCCAATGAGTTTAGATTGGCCTCCAATGGTTCGAAGTGCTCGCGGATTGGCTCTGTCCCGGACCTGTAATTATGATTCTGGATTCATCTCAAAGAAGCAGTGTAGTTTTCCGCAGGGTTTTTCCACCCACAGTGTCCAGATTAATACAACAATGGACAGCGAAAGGAGGTATTCTTGGGATTGCACAGACCTGCCTGATCCCATAAGGGCACATGAACTAGCAGATGAATATGACAGCCACTGGATATCAGAGGATGAAGTTGAGGTGCAAGCATTTTCTGGGGCAGACTATAATCAATACTTCGGTGGTGGTGTGATGTACTGGAATCCTTCTGACCATCCAGGGACGGTTTTCTCTCGCCCTCCTTCCCTTAGTTCTGATGATAGCTCATGGGCTTGGCGTGAAGCTGACATGAATAGGGCTGTCGATGATATGGTTGCATTTTCTTCTTCATATAGTACAAATGGTTTGACTTCACCTACTGCTTCTTTTTGTTCTCCTTTTGATCCTTTGGGATCAGGAAACCAAGCTCTTGGCTATGTTATGCCAGGGAATGAAGTACCAGGCAAGGTGCTACATTCCTCATCAACAATGACAGACACAGCAGCAGATGAGGATTCGTCTGGATCTTTGGCTGATGTAAGTGGTGATGTCGAAGGGAAGACAGGAGATTCACTTCCTTATCCCATTTTGCGGCCAATCATCATTCCAAACATATCAAGAGAAAGGTCAAGAGAGTTTAAGCGTAGTTATGATCGTAAAAGCCCATGTGTTCCTCCTACTAGGCGAGAGCAACCTCGGATAAAGCGGCCGCCATCACCCGTGGTGCTTTCTGTTACACGCGCTCCCCGACCACCTCCACCCTCTCCTGTGAGTGATGCCAGGAAACACAGGGGCTTTCCAACTGTTCGATCTGGTAGCTCCAGCCCAAGGCACTGGGGTATGAGAGGATGGTTCCATGATGGAGCTAACTTGGAGGAAGCTTGTTTGCGCATGGATGGTGCTGAAGTTGTTTGGCCATTGAGAAGTAATAATATTTCTGGCCGCCCATTGATTCAGCCTCTTCCTGCACCTTTGTTGCAGGATCGACTGATTGCTATTTCTCAACTAGCTCGTGATCAGGAACATGTAAGCATCTATGTTATGAGCTTAAATTTACGTTGATGTTTTGGAAGCCCTTTCATCAGATGGTATTTTCATTGTACAGCCAGATGTTGCATTCCCCCTACAACCGCCTGAGTTGCATAACTGCCCTATGAGGAAGGCGTCTCTTTCTTTGATGCACAGCCTTGTCCACGATGATATTGATTTTTTCTGCAAGCAGGTAGAATAGTTGATCGGTCATCATTGTTTTTATCCCTTCTTACTGTCATCACTAGCTTTTATTTTCAAGTTCTCCAATCAAAATGTTTGTCAAATATTTGTAGCCTTGACCCTCTTCCATGTGTTGTTACATTCTACTGAATGTTTGATATGATGGATTGAAGGTTGCTGCAGAGAATATGGCTAGGAAGTCCTACATCAATTGGGCTGTCAAGCGGGTTACAAGGTCTCTCCAGGTGCTTTGGCCCAGGTCCAGGACAAACATATTTGGTTCAACTGCAACTGGTTTGTCACTTCCAACAAGTGATGTGGACCTTGTGGTTTGTCTGCCTCCTGTGAGGAACCTGGTAAAGACTTTATTGATCTGATCTCTCATTTACATAGACCACAACCTTCATGGAAAAAAAACTTACGTGCAGATATATTTGTAGGAACCCATTAAAGAAGCTGGGATATTGGAGGGCCGTAATGGTATTAAAGAAACATGCCTTCAGGTATGTTGTACATTACTGTTGTAGTGGAAGACAGTTCATGTGATTCATTTTGTCTATTGGATGTCTGTGTACTGAAACTGACTGGTTTTTCCAATAAATGAAGGAAATTGTGTTGTACACTAGCTTGTCACTGTTTCAAAGCAGTAGATGACCATTATTTTTCCTTACGAGCAGTTTATGGGCTTACAAGCTTAATGTGCATGTATGTACACTCAAAGAGGCTGCATAAACTTGGACACTTCACTCTGTTCCTGTTGGAACATTTTGAATTTTGAATCCTAATATGTTATTAAACTTTTTATCTAATTTACTTCAATGTTTTTCACATCTTATAGAACTTCACTATACCGGACCAGTTTTCCTGGATGCATCCCATGAACAAATAAACATTGTTTTGGTTATCTGATTTGTTCCCTCCTGTTTAGTTGTTACAGTGCCAATTGATACCTATAATTGTTTTTCCTGTTTCCTGGGTGACACTTATTTTGATGTTCCAGCATGCCGCCAGGTATCTCGTCAATCAGGACTGGGTAAAAAATGATTCGCTCAAGACTGTGGAAAATACAGCTGTAACTCCTGTTCTTTTAAACCTTTTGTTTTTACTTCTCTTTCATTTAAGCTTCTGTTGTTTTCATGGATTTTCTTACTGTTTCCTCTTTGGTCTTAGATACCTATAATAATGCTTGTGGTGGAAGTTCCCTGTGATCTCATTGCCTCTTCTGCCTCCAATGTCCAATCCCCAAAAGAAGAGCCGCCTCACATGTCGGGTGAGCAAGGCAGTCATGTGAACTCTAGTGTGGTTGTTTTAGAAGAATCTGCACTGCCTAAATGTTCACAGATAAATTATGATGCTACAAAGGATTCAGTATCAGTTCGTATTGACATCAGTTTCAAATCTTCGTCTCATACAGGACTCCAAACTACAGAGCTGGTCTCTCTCTCTCTCTCTCTCTCTCTCTCTCTTGTGTGTGCGTGTGCATACATGTATTGCATTTTGTGTGTGAAATATAGCATTCTCTACTTCCATCTTCTGATCTTATTTAACTAAAGATTTCTACAGAGGTTGGCTCAAGTATTCTCACATGTTGCAAATTAACGAGATGTAATGCTAACAGCTTCTTGACTTGTCATTAGAAATACTGATGTTGGACCTTTATTCAATAAGTTAGTTTGAAATATTTCAAAGAGTGTCACCCAAACACACAATATCCCTCCTCTCAAAGATATCTGTCGTCAGAATGCCAAGTCTTGGTGGACAACACCTAAGTGTTAATAAATTTCATTAGATTGTTGCATCTGTGCTAAAATGTGCCTTTATGTTTGTTGATACATAATTCCGGGGTAGTGTCTTGTAAATTGCTATTTGTTCGCAAATCCATGTCAATTGTGTGCTAGTGCGTTAAATTATGCTTATTTGACCTTTGTGGTTGGGGTCCTTTAGCATCCATTCTGTGCAGTCCCTTTGAATCTCAGGGAGGCCTTTATTTATTTATTTTCTTTTTCCTTCTCTTGAGGCATTTAATTATAGTTTAAAATTTTGTTATCCAGAAGCATGCAACCATATTTTGTTGTTGTTATAGGTCTCTTGCATATTTGTTGCATATGAGAATAAATTAAATGAAACTTTCGTGCCACTAAATATCTCTGTTATTCTTACCATTTTGGATAGTCTACAATTTTCTTTTCTTTGTGATTTATCCCTTAGGTTTTTCTTTAATATATATTTTTTAGTATAATTTATTGAGGGGCTTCTGTTGGCATTTATAGCTCAAGTTGAAGACTATTATATGTTTCATTCTTTATATCTTATTTATGCACTTTTGTTTACATTCATAGCTCATGTTGAAAACTATTATATGTTTCATTTATATTTTATTTATCTTTTATGAACTGTAGTTGGTCATTTGCAGGTTAAGGATCTAACAGAGCAGTTTCCAGCTGCTGCACCTCTTGCTTTGGTTCTGAAACAGTTCTTGGCAGATCGTAGCCTGGATCAGTCTTACTCTGGTGGCTTGAGTTCCTATTGTTTGGTGAGTAATGCTACTTATTCCAAGGCTTAATATTAAAAAATAATTTGATTTGAAGTTCTTGATTTCACCATGTTCCACTTGGGACAGATGTTATGCGGAACATTATGCGTTCTCAATGAATGTGCTTTAAAACTTCTTTTTAGGCAGGCTGCTAATAGAATTGAGATCTCTAATGCTTCCATAAGAAAGTATTGAAAATTTGATGCTTTAATCTGGCAGCATCCAGATCAAGGCCTAAATTATAATGCATTATGAACGTATAGAAAGTGCAGTTTGATGACCAGTCATGACTGACTCAAGTATAGGAAGCATAAACATGACAAGAGTACTCAAGCAACACGTTGCATGTATTGGCTTGTCAGTTTTTCTTGATCCATGTCATTGCCTAACTTTTAAACATAATGCACGTAACAACCTACTGTCACATGCTGTTATTGACTGTTGGAGGAAGGTGGACAGTTGCATTGGCTCCTCTTAACTATTGTGTTTTGTAACCAGTGATTCTACATAAATATATTTTAAATGTTGGAAGTTGGCTGCTTTGTGTACCTGGATTTTGTTTCTAGACATCTCTCTTGTAAAAGAAAAATGCAAATAATTCAGTATATCCTTTACATTAAATAAGTTGTGTTTCTCACTCTTTTTGTTTCAGGTATTACTAATTGTACGTTTTCTCCAGCATGAGTATCATCTTAGCCGACCTATCAACCAAGTAAATCTCGATTTTCAAGTCTAAATTTGCTTTGTTAGTATTGTTATGTTTTCCCTGGGATGATATATTCTACAAGTATTGTGGAGGACCTTTGAACACCATAGACATGCATCAAATTAATGTGTGACATTGGTAATACCTTGTTTTTTTTTTTTTTTTTTTTTTCTAATTGAAGATCGAAGTAATGTGCATTGATTGAATGTTCCTCTCAGTACTGTTCATTATTGAAGTTCTGCGTGGTTGCATTTAATTGAGGGTCTCATTTTCCTTAAATCTGAAGAAAACCCAATTGTGTGCATCACTTAGTTAGAAATGGAGGCATCCTTTGCATTTTGTATAGATATTCAAATTTCATGTGGCTGGGTTAAGTTCAAACTCATTCACTCTTGTTCTTTTTGCCCTTTTTTGTTTCTCAATTTTGCTGATGATTATTACTAGATTGCTTTCACTTAACCGCTACATTAATAATCTTGCAGAACTTTGGAAACCTTCTGATGAATTTTCTTTATTTTTTTGGGTAAGCCAACCACTAATAAGGATTATTATTTCTTTTTCTAATGATATAGGAGTGCAAGTGCTTCTTGGAATTGACTTTACTATGAGGGAAAAATTGTTTAGCTTGTTCTAATATGATTTAAATTACATAGTGATTGTTTGACGTTTGATCTCTCTCTCTCTCTCTCTCTCTCTCTCTCTCTCTCTCTCTCTCTCTCTCCCCCTTCCAGGAATGTGTTTGATCCTCGCCAAATGCGTATATCAGTACAAGGAAGTGGTGTTTATATTAAGAGGGAAAGAGGTTGCAGGTAATACTATCACCCTCTGTTTTTGTTATTCGTGCATGACAGATGAATTTCTAAAATTTCATCCATTGCTTATATCTTGATATTCTACTCCATGTAGCATTGACCCAATACACATTGATGATCCTCTTTTCCCAACTAATAATGTGGGGCGCAATTGCTTCCGGATACACCAGTGTATCAAGGTAAGCTGTGTTCTTTTTGGATTAGTTATCCTGATATTTTTCAGATATATTCAAGGCTTATGTGATAACCTGGTGTTTGTCTTTAGCTAGCCACTACATATGTCTGTTTCTTAATTTCAAGACTATCGTTGGATGATGCAGGCATTTTCAGAAGCATATTCTATTTTGGAGAATGAGCTTGCCTCTCTTCCCAGTGATGATGGTGATTTATGTTCAAGGCCCTCATATAGACTGCTTTCTAAAATCATCCCGAGTATTGATCTATCATAGCGATGCTTATTGCATGGAAAGTTGTATGCCTTTGAAGGTAATCTTAGAGTTTGACATTTTCTTTTGCTTCACTATTTTCTTTTGATTTTTCTCTTTTATTGTGGATGGTGGGTGTGAATTGAAAATTTCAATCGGATTAGTCTTATGTTAATCTAGGGGAAATCTAAATCATTGATCAAGCTAAGGTGTTCTTTTGGTGCGAACTGGAGGTTGCAATATGGTAGGTATCTTTGGTTTTGATTCTCTCTCTCTGTCCTTTGTTGACTCTCTTTGACCTAAATATTTGTGTACCAACATTTGCTATCATTTTGCTTAAATTTGAAGCTATACCACCTCTTTGCTTTGAATGGTTACATCACAGACAAACCCTTGAAGATGTAAAATGATTTTCCTAGGTGATACAGAGGTTTTGGAACTTTATTGATGACTAAAATTTTAGTGGATCCAACAGAGGTGGAAAGTATTGAAGTTCCAAGTGGAATTCATTTAAAAATAGAAATTTCAACAGTACAAAGATTATTGTTGCTTGGTTTTTAGTTTTGAAGGTGCACCATTTAGGCTTCAGAAAAAGGTATTGCATCTTAAAATGGAGTTTGTGTCAAGTTGTAGTGACCCTAACCTACTAATTCCATGTTGGGTTTGTGGCGTTTTAGCTTGTTGGGTTGAAAACTGCGACCCCTAATTTTGGGCACTAAGCATGATTAAATTTTAGTTAATTATGTATGGGTAACCACGTAAGTTTACTTGATTTTGTGCTTTAATATTGGAGGTTTTCTATAATGGTTGTTTCTGTTTTACTTAGTTAAGCAGCTTTCCCACACATGCAGTCTTTCCCCTTTTTGTAATTGATTTCTTTTGGTTTATAGGAAATTTCTTATTTTTCTTGCTAAATTTCTCTATATGTGTTTTTTAGTAAGATGGATCTGTAATTTTCACCGCAGATTGCCTCCCACACTTTTGGTGCAGATATGAACTCTCCTTGTTACGGTTCTGCTACAGGGTTTGTCCAGAAAAAAGCAAGGTCCAGCAACTGCCAAATCACTATGAATTTTTGTATGCCTCCTATGCAGTTGTTTATCGGCTGTACTCTTGTGATTAAGGTATTCTTTAACCAAAATGTAACTAACTAATCTTCACATTTTACTTTATCAATCACAGGTTAGGTGCAGCCATGTTGTCGTTAAAGACTGGATTTTCACCTATCATGCAACTGTTCCAAGTTCACATTTGTAGCCGAATTTGCTTGATGATCTTGACGTCATGTGATCGGTAGTTTCCTGATATATATTTATACCCCGGAGTGGTGAGGATGGCCAATAAGGCTGATCTTGTGGAGGGGACCAGGAACAACCTGAAAACGGGCTCATATCCAATTCTCCAGGTCAGCCCTCAGGCTCAATTCTGCAGGTCACTGCACCGAAAATGAACATTCCAGCTGAAAAAATCTTAAACCAATTATACACATAGGTGTATAAATCTTGTACCAATCGTACACATGTTTACGTCAAAGTCAGGTTGATATCATCTGACTAGCATAGATTTTGTGTACTTATAAAAAACAAAACTGTAGATTGTGTGTAGCTTAGCTATTTACCCTAGCACTAGAGAGAGGTGGGTCAGTAGTTAGATGATTATACTTTGTGAAGTAACAGAAATGTATTGGGATTAGGATCATAAAAATATTCAACTGTACTTTGTGTATGGCGATGTGCTTGAAATTTGTACACCACAAAGATTGTGGATACATTTCCTGTTCAGTTGAAAAAAATTTCTTATACGCGATGATTTTGGTGTCTTGAAACTGGAAATTGCTTTATATAGAAATCTCCATTCTTTTTGGATTTCTTTTCATTTATTTATCCATCACGAATGTGAATTCCTTCACTGAATTATGTTAATGGAATTTCTGATCCTTGGACAACCAAGGTGCCGCAAAATGTGGCTAGCTTTTTTGTTGTTGAGTACAAGCAATAGTCTAAACTACAATGGCGGGCGAGGGTATTTTCTCACACACTATGCATTCTCACTTTTCTTCCTGCTTATCCCTTCTCATTTTAATAACAAAATACCTGCACATTTTACCTTTACAAATTATATGCAATTACTTCTAGAAAATTAGAAAAACAAATAGGTGATAAGAATGAAAACATTCTTATATAATGCGATATTTACAAAAGGCGAATGCCCCTCGAAGGATTTCCATATTTGCATATTGCTCACTTAATGACCAACAAAAGAATGAAGGCATGGTGCGAATCTTCTTAAGCAAGGCATGAATTGGAGAATTGGGAATGGTAACTCCATTCAGTTTGGAAGGACCAATGGCTCCCTGGGGACCACTGCTACGTCATGCAGGATCCCTCAATGTCGTTGACCTTAATTGCACTGTGGACAACTTCTTTAAAAACAATTGGTGGGATATTGATAAATTGAGGACTGTTGTAAATGAGGACATTATCCACAAGATTATTAACTTCCCTATTGGTGCTGGAAGTGATTTACAGGATACTCAGGTTTGGAGTGCTGAATCCAATGGAGTTTTCTCTGTGAAATCAGCTTATGATCTGCGTTTCGTGATGGTGAAAGATCTGACCTTGGTTGAGACATTTTGTGGAAGCTGAATGTGCCTCCAAAACTTAAAATTTTCTTTTGGCTGATCCTTCATGGGAGAATTTTAACTAATGAGCAAAGAGCTAGAAGACATCTTACTACAGATTCCTCTTGCAGGATATGTGATTGGCCTTCTGAATCTATAATCCACCTCCTGAGAGATTGCCCCATAGCTCAAGAGGTTTGGAAAACTATTAGAATTCCTACCCAAGTGTTCCCCCTTGCTAATGCTCCTGTGAAAACCTGGTGTGAGGCAACCTCTGCTCTAAGACCACTTGGGGAGAAGGAATTCCTTGGCACACTATTTTCATATTTACTTGCTGGTTCATTTGGAAATGGCGTAACCAGCATATTTTACTGCAGATGGGGGGCTCCCTTATAATCCTAGGCATACTATTTATTTGGCTGTGAAGGATTGGCTCTCTGCTGCGAAATTCAGGAAAGTTATTTTTCCTCAAATACAGGTGGCTCTTGCTTGGGATCCTCCAAGAAATTGTGATTTTAAATTGAATGTTGATGGCACGCGCAAGACGGTTACGAGTGATATTGGTGCTGGAGGAGTGATTCGCAACTCTCCTGGTGATTGGATTGGTGGTTTCTAGTTCAATTTAGGAAAAGGTCAGATTATGGGAGCTGAGTTATGGGGTCTTTTCTTTGGCTTGCAGCTCGTTGTGAACCTCAAAATTTCACATATTTTGATTGAAATGGACTCGCTGGTTGTGGCCCTTATTATGAATCCTGCGACAGCTGGTACTCATCCTCTTGCTGGTCTGTTATATGGCTGCTGGGATTTAATGAAGAAGATTAGTATTTGTGCTATTCAGCATGTGTCAGAGAAAGAAATTATGTGGCTGATAGGCTTGCTAATGGCAGTTATAATATGGACTTAGGCATACAGTGGTTTGACTCGGCACCTCCCTGGATTGGCGAGGCTTTGGCAGATGATATGTTGGGGGTTTCTAGAACCCGTTCTATTCGGTTGTTGTAGTTTGTTTGTTTTGGGGTTCTTCCCCCTGTTTCATCAAAAAAAAAAAAAAAAAGAATGAAGGAAGAAAGATTAATCGCAAATGGGATTGCAAAACCATTGCCTCTTCTCTCTTGTTTATGCTCCTCTTGAAAATGTGTTTCAAAGACTCGGGTTTTACTGTTAATAGTGAATGGTTAATCCTCATAATCTTCGGGGTAAAAGTCAATATCTTTAGGAGGACCTCTTCGAAGTTTGTCCTGCAGATCCAAATACTTGGGTACCACAAGCTCAGTGCCCTCTCCTGACATGGAAAAATATCTCTCCAGCACCATCTGCAACCAGAAAAATAACAAAACATACTTCAATTTAGATCCTGGATTACTCCTAAAAAAAGAACAGAAAACTGCATTGCTCCCTTCTTATACATGCACCAAAGACGAACAAATTTATAAAGGTTAAAACACTTAATAAGACAACGTATTGCACATACATTATATTTTCTTGCATACCACGGCAGCGTAGGCATCGACTTTGCTTTGCCGATCAGACTTGCCGAGGCCCCTGAAAAGAAACTTGATCTCAGGCAAGAAATGGCAAAACATCCTACATTGGGTGCAAAAATAAATTCACAGAAGGAAGCATAGAAAGAAGATGAAGCACAAGATTCCTAATCTGATGAACTAATACCTCTTCAGTTTTGCACATTTTCTGACCTAAAGGTTTTCACTCCGCACAAAGAGTTAAAGAAGTCCGATTCACAAAGGACACGAATTTATGGATAAATTTTGTTTGTTTTAATATCATAATGAGCTCATGTTGTGTTCAATTTTGTTTCCATTCACATTCTAAACGCCATTTTACAGTTCAAACCAAACAGAAGCTGCGCAAGAAACGAAACCATGCATTATGATAATCGATAGTCATCTTTAAACAAAGCAAAAAGTATTCAATCATCGAAAAAGGTGATTTGGTAGAAAGGATTACACGTTAATCATGCGATCCATGGCTTCAATGGACGTCCCGTTTTCATCCTGCAGGTATACCCTCCAACCCCTGCAATTAAAAACTCCAGTGAACATTGCACTATCTCAAGCACACACACACCAAAAAAAAAACACCAGAGTCCTGGTATTTTGAATGAAGCAAAGCATCCAAAACAAGAGATTATATTATCATGCACAGTAAATTTTCATTTCATGCAAGCAAACCAAAAAGATAAAAAGAAAAACAAATACATACATGTAATACTTGCATATCTACATTGCATTGTATAGATGACCAAATGCTTGATTTTATACCTCTGAGCAGCACTAACAGCAAGCCTCCCAGCAACGCTACGAACTTTGTTGGACTGAGGCGTCTCTTTCCCATCACTCGATTTTGGAAGTCCGACTATAAACTCATCTGCCTCCTACAATTTTTCTTCTTCATTTAATTATTTAATCCCATATTATTACCAAAAACAAAAGAAGAAGATTATAAGTTTAAAAATAAGTAATAATTTTAGGACCTGCTGCTTTGCAATCTCAAGGAGTTGATCCTCGAGCTTCTGCCCCCTCAAATTCAACACCTAAACACAATGAAAAATGAAATTAAAAGATATATTCAAAGAATAAAAAATGAGTTGTTTTGAAATCAGGGGAATGAGGTTGGGGGATAATTACTGTGAGAGGACGAAAGTTGAACCCTTTGCTGAGAGCGAGGCCGGTACGTGACATTCCTAAATCTACCCCTACGCTAAACCCGCCTCTCCAGGAGGGCTGGCAATGGGTCGTGTTCGTGTCGGGTTCGTGTCGACCCATTTATTTCTCGTGTCAATTTCGGGTCAACCCGCTATAACCCGTTTAATAATCGTGCGGGTTTCGTGTCGACCCATTTATTTCCCGTGCGGGTTTCGGGTTAACCTATTAACCCACTAACGGCGCTAAGTAATAGCAAATTTAAAAAAAAATAAAAAATTCAAAATGTTGATAATTTAATCAAGTAATTATATTTTTTAATATATAAAATAGTTATTTCATTTTGCCTCTCTCTATATATAAAGATTGAGAAAGAGAAATTAAAAAATGAAGAAAATGAAGAAGAAACAAAGAAAATAATTCTTGCATTTTGAACAACGCCATCAATTATTTTTTAGTGGGAGAAATCAAAGAGAGAACCTAGTGTTTAACTATTATAAATAGCCTTCTCCAACAATTCGGCAAGGATGACCATGAATTTATTTGGATTTTATTTGTGTATTCTTCACATATCAATGCATCACATACTTATTGAGGTTTTTGCTAAGCTAATAGAGTAATGAAATTATTAAATATCCTCACTAGTAACATGTCCTTGATTAATTTCGTTTGCAATGTTCACAAAAGGATGTGTTACATGTCCTTGAGGCTTTAGGATTTAGGGTTTAGAGTTTAGAGTTTAGGGTTTATGGTTTAGGGTTTAGAGTTTAGAGTTTATGGTTTAGGTTTTAGGTTTAGAGATTAAAGTTTAGGAACTAGGATTTAGGGTTTAGGGATTAAAACATTAAACCCTAAACCCTAGATACATACTTAACTCAAATTATAAGGAATAATTACTAACAAATATAATTTGGGAATAAAAATGTAATAATTATAATTAAGTGATCATTAGTTTGTAAAGACATTATAAATATCAAATGTTGTAATATATAATCACAAAGTGATCAACAACAAGATGGATAAGGAGCAAGGAGAAGGGTGTTAGTGGCTGGGGTTCGAAACTCAGTGGGTGTGCTGAAGGTTCAATTTTCTTAATTTTTTCGCGGGTTGGCAGGTAGTAAACGGGTTGACATGACCCATGACACGACCCGTTTAATAAACGGGTTAAACAGGTATTTAAACGGGTTGGCGGGTTGACCCGAAACCCACCCGTTTATAAATGGGTCAGTGGTGGGTTGACCCAAAATTACCATTTATTAATGGGTCGTGTTTGGGTCGTGTTTTTCCCGTGCGGGTTTCGAGTCGTGTAACGGGTCGAGTCGGAAATTGCCACCCCTACTCTCTCCAGTTGGGGTCACGCTTCCGGCGGAGGGCATTTGGAGGAATTTCATCCGTGGAGATTGCCCTTATTCGAGGGCCCTTTTTACTGTTTTTGGTGAAAGGGAGTTGAATGGACGTGGGGGCATTTCGGACTTTGGGTACGGTGCCGATTGGGAAGGGAGGGAAGAGGTCGATTTGTGCCGGTAGAGCTGACAATACATTTTCAGCGCTGGAGGGAGGGAGAGGGATAAGGAGACGCTGAACCGAACTCTCCCATCAAAACGGCTCGTTTTGTTGGACCTGTCTGTTGAAGACATGTTAAAAAAAAAAAAAATTAAATAAATAAATAATTTTTGTTTTTCAACATACCGATATTCTAACTATTTTAATGTACCAGAAAAATTTATATGCAAAAGGGATAGCATTGTGTTGTTATCTCCAGCCAGTCACGCTATGCCAAATGAAAAAGTTATCACACGTGACATAGTGTGATTGGTCGGGAAGGAAAATTAAACTCAGGATGCAAGGAGGTGGGCACACCTATCTTGGCCAACTCCGTTCTATACACAATGCAAAAGATTTGCAAAAGATTAGTAGATTATTATTGATATTTCTTTTCTCATTATCGGAATATGATTTTGTATTTATATAATATGTCTTCTTTCTAATGCCGGAATATGTTGAACGAAGTTATAAAACTAAGTCCACACTACATCGTTACATTGGCATTGGCAAACTAACCATGTAATGAAACCCTATGAAACAATGCCATACTGAAGAAAAAAATAGTTGAAAGGAATATCATTGTCCGAAAAGAATGAAAGTTACTAAATTTGTTCTACCAGATAATGTTCCATTTCTTCAATTTAAACTCACTTAAACTGCAATATTTCATTTGTTTAACTTTCTAACAAGCTATTACCATATGCACGGATACATCATCGGGGGAACATAATCGACGAACATAAAAGACGACAAAGATAATTGATATGTTCCTGTTTTCATATCATATGCATAAGAAAGTGTTGTTAGATGATTTGCAAATAGTCCATGAGTTTGAAGTAAAGAAAAAAAATCCAAATTTGTATGAAAGCCAACCTTAGCAGACAAGTGGAAACGGGGAAAAAGGAAAAGACACTTTGCCATACTAAAGCGGCATCACTCAACTAGTCAGTATACATACATAACATGCCCATGGGGCAAAACAGTAAAACGGCTAATCGATAGATGCCAATGCGATGTATATTCAGCCAAAAGGTAAAGACTAAAGACATATGGGTAATTCTGAACGTCCCACAACCAAAACATGTGTTATACAAAAGAACATAACCATTTAGTTCAATGTAAAATAAAACTGTACCATGGCTGAAATGAGTGTATCTTATTCAGTCATTGAAGGGCCTAGCTTAGGACCTCACTTTGCTCAGTGGTTTCCCCAACAAATATGTAACTGCATCTATTCAGTTCGCTCTTCTTTCTTGGACTCTGGTTCCTGCATTTGGTTTTCAGCTTTTGGCTGAAAAATTGGATCTGAGGAGGCAGCTCCACACTCTTTATCTGATGCTGTCTGAGAAACTTGCTCGCTTGTGACTGGATTCTCTTCTGGCGCCACAACTGATGTACTTATAGGAACACTTACCTCCTTTGCTTCAAACTCTGATGTTCCATTCCCAGTATTTGTTTCTGGGTTCCCAGCTGCTGCACATTGCAGCTGACGTTTGAGTTCCAAGATAACTGCATTTTGGCTCCCATCTTGACACATCGCTTGCAATCCTTGAATCAACTCGAGTTGATTGTGGGTTCCGACTGGTCCAACTGCAGATGCAGGCGCTGGAGCTGGTGATGACCCTTGTGCTTGGGTTTGAGTGAGCACATAAGTCATCAACAATTGGGCCAAGAGGGCTTGAGGATCATTGTCACCTTGCTGGACAGGGGGGCGGCTGAAGTTGGGGCAGCTGAAGTTGAGGCGGCATTGAAGTTAGATGGGTAAAGTGCTTGAAGCCCCACTTCTCCATACAAAGCACGGTGGCCATGAAACCTTTTAAGGGTGGCTAGGTGCTTTTTACCACTCAAATGACTATCGAAAACCACCTGTGACTCACACTTGATATTGCACAATTCACATATAAAAGGAATCACTTGTTTCGGTTTGAAAGGCCCAACTGGTCTTCGTGATCCTTCATTAGTCCTCACATACTTACCCCCTCGCCCCCCCCCTCATCCTACGCTTGAAACCACGTCCCCGAGCTGCAAAGTGATCCCCGGACTTGTTCCCAGGTCCTGCAGAAGCTTCAGAATTTGCCCCAGTATCTTTCTGATCTGTTTCATTTCTATTATTATCAGTAACTACTTCAGAAGTAAGATTTTCTTGTAAGAGTTGTTTTTCCTCAAATCCCTCAACTTTCACAGGTTGACCAACTTCTGGTTTTAATTCAGTGTTGGGCATTTGAGCATTCAGCTGTTCAGTTTTGACTTTGTTGAGTTTCTGCAACTCCTCATATACCTGCATATATTTTTTGTGTCGCTTTCCATTTTTATGCTGCTCAAGGATTTCAGGAGTGTTGCAGTCAACCCTACAAAGTTCACACCAAGCCATATGAGGAGGTCGCCAGAATGAAGTAGAAGACACTTGTGTTGGTACAGGTAATGGTGCCTGCCCTGGAACCAATGCTGAAGGCGGCTGCATTAAAGCAGCTACACCTTCAGCAGGTACAGATGCTGAATTTAGATTGTTTGATGCAGCACCATACTGTGGAAAGTGTCTACCACCACCCTGGCCACGTCCTCTACCGCGGAAAGGGTGGGCTGAGCCATCTGGTCTAGGACCATGGTAACCAAAATGGCCCCGACCACCCCTCGGAAGGGCCTATTGCCCCTCCTACCTCCACCTCTATATGGAGTTTGCCCAATCTGCAGAATAGCATTTAAGGATAAAGCAATCCATGTAATGGTTTTATTACTAATGCTACCATGAACAGAAAAAAGAAACAGAAATAATGAAAATTTTGAAATAAAATGCACAAAGGTAGATATAAACCACTAATGACGATAAGACTTAATATATATAGATAGAATGGAAAGTATATAGATGAATTAAATGCTAAAATCAATCTGACCGAACACGCTAAGTGATTTCTGATAAGAGATTGCACAGATTGAAGTAGGCAATACATGAATAAAGATTCAATCCAGAAAAGCAAACCACATAAACAATGGGACCTGAATAGAGAAGCTATGAACCAGATCCCTCAGATTCGTTAAAGAATTTTAAAAAATGCATTACATACTAACTTAAAAAGAGAGTCTGTTATACAGAGATATCCAATTACATATCTTTTTCTTAAAGCAAAATATCAAATCCAAAACATCATCAAGGCTACACTAGTTTTCTGAAAAGCATCCTGAGATGCAATTTTTGGGAAGAATGGAAGACGCTACCATACTTAAGAGAGATCCTGATATATGTCAAATACACTCTCTTATAGAGTTGTTATTACTTCGACATGGTATCTCCTTCATGGGATAATAAGGAAAAGCACATACACAAACACACACACATGAAGACACTAAACCACCCTCTTGCAGACGAATTTACTGTTTTTCCATGATTGCATCCCCTCAGCAAGTGTTTAAAAGAAAAGCCTGAGCACACACGAAATGTCAACTCACATGCATGTGTCCTTAGCAACTTGAATCAGTTTTTGCTTATCTTCTTGGCTTGGAGGAACGGCCATCAATTGATGAAGAAAACTTTTTTTTTTTTTGTTCTTATAAATATGCTCGAGCCATTAAAGAAAATAGAATGATAAGAGAAGCTTGATGGAAGCTTGATGAAGAACACAATGATAGGTTTGAGGAAATGCCATCAAATATTTTTCATTTGTTGTACTTCATTGGTATAATTCTCTCAGAGAATTTCTTATATCAAATATATAACACATTTTGCAACACTGTTTTCAAACTCTATATATCAAATCAAATGCTAGAAACATGGCCAACTCCAAGTAGATTATAAACATTAGATTCATAAGATTGGTCAAATAAACAAAAAAGAAACACATCACAATTTGAAGGACATTAATTCCCAAATGCATAATTTCAAAAATTGCAATCAAAACCAACAAAGCAAACCCCTTACCGGCGGTTGAGTGGCCCTCTGCGCCGCATCCATGTTCGCAGAAAGTTGCGTCAGCTGCGAAAGTGCAGCCAAAGCCGCCGGTTTCAATCCACCCGAACCCGAATTCATTTGCTGCTGCTGCTGATCTTCAACAACCCCATGTGCATAATACGCATTCTGCAAATGGGTTTGCCCGGGATCCGCGTTGTGTGGCGGTTCAGGCGGGATTGGGACCCCAGGAGGATGAATCGAAGTGGGTTCTTGATGGAATTGATGTTGGGTGGTGGTGGTGGTGGTGTCGTAGGAATTTCTGTAATCTTGAGTGGGATTGTAATATTGCTGGTATTGGTGGTGGTCATATTCATATTGTTGTTGATGATGATTGTAGGGATAATAGGATTGATATGAGTGGTCGTAGGCTTGAATTCTTGATGGGTCATATGCTGCTGCTGCTTCTTTTGTTGTTGTTGTTGTTGTTGGTATTGTTGGTATTGCTGGTATTGGGTGTGGTCTTCTTGATGGGTTTGTGGGTAGGAGTATTCCATGGCTGGCTCTCTCTCTTTTCTTCTGCTAACGGATGCTTCTGTTTGCGCCCTTTATAGTAGGAGAGGGGAGGGACCAAACGAACACCAACCATAAACCAAAAAACCACCAAAAAGTCAACAAATTGGACCAGCCACCCAACCCAAGGTTACACACACCGCACCGGACCGGTCATTTTTTTTATTTTTTTTATTTTTATTTACAAATTTTAAAATATAATCTCATATTTTAAATGTTATAATCACTATAGTTCAACTTCAAAAAATTTCTAAATGTATGAATTGGATTATTTGTTAATTTAACAAAAAAATAAGTTATTTATTATAAATTTTAATTAAAAAATTTTTTTAAAAAATAAAAATTCAGAACCGAGAAACCCAAATAAAAACGCCAGACCCAGAAGAAGGAGGAAGGAAGGCCCACCTAGTAGGAGAGCTTCTGTTTGTTTTTTTGTTACTTATTCTTTTCTTTTTCTTTTTTTCAAGAAGAGGGAGAGGGGACATTTCGGTTTTCCATTATTTTATTACATTTTAATAAATTGGTGCTTTTATAATTTTTTTTTTAAAAAAAATAGTGATTTTCACATTCGCATCGTTTCATTCTGCACTCATACTCTTTGTTTACTTTTTTTTTTCTTTCTGAAATATTAATTTGACAACATGGTTGACAATTTTTTCTTCATTTTTATCAAAGAGATAATGAATTTGGATTTGGGAGCTCTTCCAAAATGGGGTAGAGTAATAAGAAGTTGAGAAAATGTTTGACATTTAAGCTCATTTTCCTTTTAGCAATGGTATAGCTAAGTGGTTAAGAACATTAATATGGCAATGGTATAGCTAAGTGGTTAAGAACATTTAATATGCACCGGAAGTCCTAAATTGGATTACAAGAAAAGTTCATTTACTTTTGGTGAGCAATGTTTAAAAGTTATTTAGACTATTACAATTCATGAAACTTCGTAGGCTGTGGAGAGACAAAAAGAAAAGCGTTGGGACTTTGTTGGACTTGAGTGCTTCGAGTGCGAACCTACGTGAGAAGCAGAGACATGTCACTTCAATTTGGAAGAAAATAAACATACACATTGCAGACGTGGGAAAAAAATTACAGGGGCACCTGATCCATATGAAGGAAAAAGTATATGATAACAAAAGTTTAAGGAATCACTTCAACGTCTCAAATATTTTTTTTTTGAATAGAAACACTTTTTATTCAAAATTGAATGGAAAAAATGAAGACATTTAGGACACAGACCAAACAGACACACTTGCCAAGAAACAGACTCAAAGCCACTCAACACAGAAAACCAGTAAGACACTCCTTAAGATACTACAGCTAAAAGATTTCGCATAATTGTAGGATAGGATATATCCTTAAAAGCGTGAGAAGTTGATGCCCAGAGAGCAGCCCAAAACTTCACTCTTTCCCATAACTCTACCACTCCCACTCCCTTATAATCCTCAAAAATTCTCCTATTACGTTCCAACCATAAGTTCCAGGACCACGCCCCCATCAAGCTGCCCAAGAATTTTAGCCTTCTTTCCCCTTCCCAAAGCATCAAATATGATGGAAAAAAGATCAAAGCATCCTTTTGGTATTACCCACACTGTGTTAACTTCCTTTAATAACGTCTCCCACACCTTTAGAGAGAAAGGGCAATGAAGGAGGATATGGTCCACACTTTCCCCAGCCATATTACATAAAACACACCAATGCGGACTAAGGCACATATAGGGACAGTGTCTCTGTAGTGAATCACCTGTATTTAGTTTTCCCAACACCGCTTGCCAAACAAAGATCTTAACTTTCGGGGGAGTCATGGCCTTCCAAATTTGAGTGTACGGAGAGAAAACCTCCCTTTCGCCCCTATTCTGAATATGAGTCCAGAGAGAATGACAGGAGAAACACCGGATGGATCAAGCTTCCATCTTCTCTTATCCAATCTGGAAGTGGCCAATCTCACTCCTTCTAATAAGTCCAACAATCTAGCCACTTCCACAATCTCTAAATCATTGAGATTCCTTCGAAAACCAAAGTCCCAAGTGAGATGGGATCCAATCGAGTCCGTAAATGAGGAAATATTGTGGTTTTGCTTCCTGGACAGATTGAATAGTCTTGGAAACACGTCTTTCAAAACACCCCGGCTCCAATCATCTTCCCAAAATCTGACTCTAACTCCACCGCCTACCACGAAGACGCAACCTTGAAGGAACAACTCAAAGCCACTAGAAATGTCTCTTCAAGGGCTGCGACTAGATCCTCGAGTCCAGGTTTGGCATCCCACCCATTTGAATCCATTCCATAAATACTTCTGATTACTTTGTGCCAAAGAGCATGAGTTTCGATAAGGAAACCGCCACAACCATTTGGCCCGCAGAGCCTCTCCCCTAGCTTTCAACGAACCCACCCTAATCCTCCAAAGAGTTTTGCTTTACCCACAACCTCCCAGCTCAGGCGTGGTTTTTTTTCCCATCCAAACCTTCCCACAAGAAATCCCTCATAAGCTTCTCAATTCTATTGGCTACTCCAATGGGTATCCTAAAAAGGGACATGTAGTAAATCGGAATACTACTCAACACTGCTTGAATCATTGTGAGTCTTCCCCCTTTGGATAAGCAGGCTCTCTTCCATTTTTGTAATCTAATCTCCACATTTTCCACAATGGGGTCCAGAACCTGATCGCTCTGGGGTTCCCACCTAGGGGAAGGCCTAAATACGACATAGGCCAGGTCCCCACTTCGCATCCCCAAGCCCCTGCCAGCCCATTCACCAACCCGTCGTCAATATTAATGCCAACTAGAGAACATTTCGATTTGTTGATTTTCATTCCCGACATGAAACAAAACAAATCCAGAATATGAAGTAGATTATTCCAGTACTCTTCCTTATCCTCTATGAAAAGTATGGTATCGTCCGCGAACTGAAGATGGGAGACCTCCAGGTCTCATGCCCGGTGAAAGACCATGAAACTGATCAGCATCTTGTGCTTTCTCCAATATTCTGCTTAACACGTCTATTACCAAAGTGAACAGGAATGGGGATAGTGGGTCACCCCTCTCAGACCCTTGAGGCCCTAAATTTACCCATCGGTCTTCAATTAATCGTCACAGAAATTAGCCGACTGGAGGCATCCTCGAATCCATCTTCTCCACCTCTCCCCAAATCCTTTCCTAGTCATAACCTCATCTACAAATCTCCATTCCACATGATCGTATGCTTTCTCAAAGTCAATTTCAAGCACCAATCCTTTTTTGTTTAGTTTTCGACTCTCCTCCACCACCTCGTTGGCAATCAAGGCCGCATCCAAAATCTGCCTACCCCTCATGACAGGACCCGCCCCCGAAATTCGTCGAAATCCGAGACGAATCCTGTGAAGGTTCCAGACATCTTACCGATGTCGGGCCCACTTACTAAAAACCAAGACTTTCTGCCGAAAAATTCGGCAGAGTCTCCCTGTGGAAATTGAACATTCCCCAAAAATTTCAACCTGCATAAAAACACATTTTTTAAAACACCAACTGGCAGCATGCACAAGTTAACAACATGCGATCACATAATAGGCCTCCGGCCTTCAGATAATTCAAAACCAAACCATACATGATCTCAAACAATTATACGATCACTCCCAAACCTCATTAAACCGGATTCAAATCCATTAACCCCATCAAAAATCCAATCACACATTCAGAATCGATCGAACCTTTTAAACGCACTAATATTCTACAGCTGCACCTGGTGAGACCCCAGGCTGCCTATGTACCCTTGGACAAGGGATCAAGTCACACGTAGTTCTCATGTCAATAGTCACTACTATGTTAATAAACAATTATTTACCACCGAACCAACTATACATTTCAGATCTATCACAAATTCCCAAACTGACAAAAACACAATGTACACATGCTCAATCTCTTTCTTTATATCAATTCAAACCTCACAACTATACCTTATTCAAGGCGTATGTACAATGAACACATTAGCAAATTATTCCTTTTATAACAGTTCAATTCCGCAACCATACCCTATCCAAGGCGTATGGTGCCAAACAACACTGCCCAAATCCAGGGCTTATACGTTCATACATATACAAGCTCACAAATCTCAAACTAGAATCAAAACCACATATACATATATGTAATATAATAACACCAACCTCTCACCATCATCTTGTACCAGGGGAAACAATCCAACTGGGGATTGTTGACTAGCTCACACTTATCCGGCCCTCAAACGTCCATGTGGCTAGGGACGAGCCGTCCAACTGGGGGACTAAACTCAACCAGCCCGTCCGGACGAAGAATCAAGACCCGTATGTCTGAAACAGTCCTACGCGCGCAGACTACCCAATTAAGGGTCTACAGCGACACCCCATTAAGGTATGCCCCGGGTTTCCGTCATATCCAGACCATATCCATAATTTCCATATATCAATATCCAAGGGGAGGTACATATGATGATGCACATCATGTCCTGGGGGAAACAATCCAACAGGGGATTGTCGACTAGCTCACACTTATCCGGCCCTCAAACGTCCATGTGGCTAGGGATGAGTCGTCCAAGCTGGGAGACTGACACTCTAACCTAGCACGTACGGAAGAAGAATCAAGACCCGTACGCCTGAACCGTCCTACGCGCGCAGACTACCCAATTAAGGGTCTACAGCGACACCTCATTAAGGTATGCCCCGGGTTCCGTCATATCCATACCATATCACCATTTTCCCGGCATCCAACAATTCCAGGATCCGTGACCAATAAAACCCACACGCCCTAAATCCGGCACGTGTGTGAATAGTATATCCAAACCTTATCCATTTTCATATATCCCAGTGTCCATAACCACTGTTTCCAAGTATCATTATCCAAGGGGGGGAGGTACGTATGATGGTGGAGTTCGTAACCTTTATAACCATATCTTAAAATGATATTTCCTTCCTTAAGTCAATTGTTCCAAACCTCTATACATAGTACAACAAACTCTCAAGTATATTCTATATCCAGGGGGTACCTAAGGTAGTGCTAATAGCACTCAAACTGACATTCTAACTCACATCTCTCCTCATCTCACAACCACATCCCAAGTACCCCACACATATTAAACAAACATAGCACTTTCTCGAGTATTGTATATATACAAGTCCAGAATACTAGAATATGTCAAAACTCACATATATCACAAATACTACAAAGATAATAAATTCAACCAATAAATATAAAATGAACTTAAATAAACTATTACATTCATATGTAATACTTCCATCACAAAATCATGTCATTTATTTCCAATAATCATAACCGAGTCCCAAGACTCACTTTCACCACCCAACAATTCGAGTATCTCATACTCGTCCATTTCATAATTTCCATTATCAAATAATATCCAAGAATTTCATAAAGAAAAACTAAACACTCTTGAAGACAAACGTCCACTTAAATACTAATATTCAAAACCAAGACCCTAGACTCTCTCTCAAGGTTATTCTAATACTTTCCGAAGGGTAAAACAATCTCGGAAGACTCATGGTTAACCGAGAATCAAACTGTCCAAACTTGGTCAACCGGGCCCGCGGGGCCCACGACCTCCATTTTACGATCCAAAAGTTCCTATGGGTTTCACAAGGGCTAAGATAAGCGTCCTACAAGTTTGGTCTAGATTGGAAGGTTAGATCGTTCGCGATCGCACGATCGGACGGTTGTCGTAAAACACAAACTTTAACTATTTAAATCGGAACATCGGAGCTCAGATTCTCGATCCGCGAATTTCTACACGATTCTAGGAATACCTAAATCAACATATATTTAATGGGAAGCGATCCAACGGTTCTAACGTATCGAACCCGGAAATCACACAATATGTAAAATCCGTTCGGGGTTCAAATGTTATCCGAATTGAGATCCGTAAAATTCTACGCGCTCGTAACAACCAGGAGATCATTTTATGACAAAAAATGTCTCTCTGCTACAGTGCCCACGCGCCGCCACACGCGCCGGCAGCGCGTAGGTGTCCAAAGCGATAACTACTCGCCGGAAAAACTTAACATCTTGACTCCAAACTCCTACCCTAGGTAATACACCTAATTTGGAATCACTTTTGTTCTTGGTCGAAGGCCAAAAAGTGGCCGGAAATTCTAACTGAAAATCGGCAGAATTTAAATACACAAAATGGACTACAAACTCTCAAAATTTCTGGAATCCTATCCCATAGGCAGCTAGAGCACGAAAATTAGTCCAAAAACCATACCTTACTTGTCGAATTTGGTTGAAAAACGAGGGAGAACGAGCGACCCAAAGTTTCTGAAATTTCGGCCGTTTTCCTGCAATTTCCGGCGCTGTCGACGGTGATGATGGCTGAGATGGGGCAGGGCTGGAAGAGGGACTCACAGCGGTCCTTTTGGGACCAGGACCGCCCCACATGGCGGCCGGACGAGACGGTGGTGGCTTGGAGAAGCCACCGGCGTGCAAAAAAAAATGAAGGGGGAAGGGGCTGTTCGCACGGGAGGGAGAGAGAGAGAGAGGGAGAGAAATTCTGGTTTTAAAACCAGTTTTTCAAAATTACAAATTTGCCCCTCTAAGTATTTAGATCGTACTTTCCTCGTTATAACTTCGATCTGAGCCCACTACGTGTCTACGGACTCGTTTCGACGTGCTCTACGCACCGGTACAATCGAAATTCCCAAATTCCGTCCCGAACTTAAAATGGCCTTTTGACCCTTTTTATATTAAATAATATTTTAAAATTTCAAAAACCTGAATTAATTCAAATCATTTTATTTTATTGTTTACTCCAATTTATTTCCTCTTAATTTAATTATTTTACTTATTTTTATGGCCGGGATGTTACACCTCACAAAAGCGCCTTGATAGGTAGATATAGTGTTGCCCAAAACTTCCCGCAATCTAGAAGCCAAAACTTTTGACACTATTTTGTACAAACTTGTCACTAGGCTGATAGGCCTGAAATCACTAACTTTGATGGATTCCTTCTTTTTGGGAATGAGGCAAATAAAAGTCTCGTTAGTGATTGCATTAATTATACAACTATGGAAGAAGTCCACCAAGACTTTCATAAGATCCTCTTTCACAACATCCCAGCAAGATTGAAAGGAAGCATGGAAAAACCATCTGGACCTGGTGATTTATCCGTTCACAGTCAAAAACAGCCTTTTTAACTTCCTCTTCTTCAAATGGCCTTTCCAGCCATTCAGCCTCCTGAACACTGATTGCATTCCAATTCAAACCTTCTAAACACCACCCCGCCTCTGCGTTGCTCCTGTAAAGATTTTTGAAGAATTTAATGATCTCCGATTCTATTTCCCCTTCACTGACAACCACGCCAGATCCCTCTACTTCCAGTTTCTGAATAAAATTCATTTTCCTTCTGCCGCTTGCTATACGATGAAAAAACTTAGTGTTGATGTCCCCTTCTCTTGCCCATCTAACGTTCCCCCTTTGTCTCCACTTCACCTCTTCTTTGTGGATTAAATCACTCACCATCATGTATAAATCTTCCCTTTCTTTTCTCAGATTATTATCTAGCCCATCCTGCCCTTCCAAAAAATCGAGAGCCGCAATTCTAGCCTCCCGCAATCTTTGCAGCAACCAAATTCCCGAATACTTCTTTATTCCAGTTCTTCATTTTCTGTTTTAGAGTCTTCAATCTTCTAGAGAATTTGTAGCCCTCCCACCCGATTATTCTGGTCTTCCCCCCACCACAGTTTGAAATTCTTCTTAAATTCAGGGTGTTCAAGCCACATGTTTTCAAAACGGAAGGCCGGGACCCCATTTCAAATTAGAAGTGTCCAGCTGAATGGGACAGTGATCAGAGGTGACTCTTGCCAACGCCAATTGTTTAACCTGGGGGAAAGAATCTTCCCAAGCTTCTGAAAAGAGAAATCTATCAAGTCTTCTGCACACTGCAGTTTCTCTAAAATTAGACCATGTAAAGGCAGCATTCAAGAGACAAGGGTCTCGCAGATTTGTGTCGTCAATGAAATCATTGAAGTTCTTCATACTACTTGTCATCCTTCCTCCGTTAGATTTCTCAGAGACAAACCTAACCACGTTGAAATCCCCTCAATACACCATTTATGACCACACAAGCCGAACAACCCCGCTAATTCCTCCCAAAATCTTCTCCTGTCCCTGGGATGACAAGGGCCATAAATACCTAATAACCACCAGTCCCCCCAGAGACATCTATAATTCTTATAGAAACAGAAAATTCTCCAATTTCATAGTCAGAAAATGGAAACAGTTTGAGAATTCCACATTACCACAATCCCACCAGACCTGCCCCTTGAAGGGGCATACACCTACTCTTTGAATCTAGACCCCCAAACACCAGCTGCAAGCCTTCTGTCAAAGACTTCTTTCTTAGTCTCCTCCAGAATAACAATATCTGGATTTACACGTAACAATTGCTTCTTCACCACCATCATTTTCCTTCCTGCTCCCTAGACTTCTTACATTCCAGGATATGATCTTCATTTATTTAATTTGGCCTCCCTCTAAAGCAAAGTAGATTGCACACTATCCACTTCGAGTTCGACCCTCGTCGAACTCCGTCTCCCCTTCCTACCAGATTCACCATTTGATCAGCTTGATTTCGAGAGACAACCACGTGACAGCTGCTTCCTAATGGGAACAATCGTGAGGTTCAGTTTGGCCAAAATCCGGGAATGTTTCCCCTCACCTAGTCTTTTTCTTCTGCTGTAACATACTAATTCAGTTGCTTTGGTCGTCTCCCCAATCAACCCCGCATCTTTCTCCCTCTAGAGTCATGTATAATCAAAGGTACAACATCGCCCACCTGGTTTTCGTTGTCCTCTCCTTCCATAATCTTCCTCTTTTCCGCTTCAATGTCCGCTCGGTCCTCCGAACCAAAATCGGTATGCCCCCCTTTTTTCGTGTTTCTGAAATCCTTCACATACCCATCAAGTTTGTGTTCACCACCCCCTCCAAACTCGTTCTATCATCGTCCCCATCATTGCCTTCACCGGAATTTTTTTCTCCCAGCCCATCCTACCCCTCCAAGACAATCCCTTCAATCTGCCCAAGTCAGAGTTTCAGCGCAGACCCATCGTCACATTCAATTACATCAATTGTCTCCTCCACCTCAGAATGGAGGTCATCATCTTCTGTCGTAACTGAGGCGATCGATCTGCCATCTACGGAAATCGCAAGATTCGTCCTCCTGATTCGCTTCAGCCATGGTAGCATACTCCCCTCCGTGTCCAGGTCGCACTTCCTGAGTGAATGAGGCGCATGGTCTTCTTGATAAAGTTCTCATTTCTCTAGAAGATTTAAACTTGGAAAAAAATCTGGTTCCATTTTGAGCAGGTCAGCCCAACTCCCATTACCCTAAGGTTTTAGTATTGGGTCACAATTACCTCCAGGCCCAAAGATAGATAAGGAAGGTTTCTCAGGTTTAGGCTATGAAATAGTTTCCAAAACAAGCCCAAATTTTGGGCCCGATTTAATAGCCCAATCACTAGATTTTTTAACAGCCGCCATGGTTGACTTTCTAACCAGATTTTCTGGAAATTGACGAAGTTCCGCATTTGTCTCCATCTGTGCAGCCTGCCAACCCAGAATTTCTGCCGATCCCGCTTAACTCTTCCGCATTCCAATGATTTAGCCGTCAAACTCCAGTTTTCTCCCTCGGTACCTTCGAAAATCCTCATCCTGATGTGATTGCCCCGCTCCACCCCCACGTTGGGGTGCAAAAAGTCCCTGGGATTGACAGTCCGTACCGACCCATCTCCGTCACTTGTTTTCACTGGTTTCCGATCACCCACCGTTTTAGGCGGAGGAGGCCGAGACTTGGTGGGCATAATCGTAAGGAGATAACGGCTCTAATCTTCACAAAATAGCTCTCTGATCCTTCATTAATAATCACAATCTCGGGGAGAAATCCGACGTGATTTTTCCTTGTTTTGATTCTTGCTTCGAAGAGATACTTGAAGTTTTCCGTCCTCTGGTCCAATTCAACCAGCCCCCACATTCGTTCCCTATACGTTCGAAGAAATCTTTTCTCCACCAATGCATAGGAAGGCCAGAGACCCCAAGCCAACCTCCATAGCTAACAATTTTATGGATATTATTTTCCAGACCCCATTCCCAACTATACAAGAGTACATCAGTTTGTCCCTCCATCACCAATTTACCGATGCTGCTAACTCTCATGGCCTCCGCTTTACTTTCACAGACGAAAAAAGCCTTGTTAATCTGGTAGGGAAATAGTTCAACCTCTTCATCTAACCAGCTTGATAAGGCCAATCTGATATCACTCCAAGCTTGATGTAGAACTTGCCTCTCACAGACCACCACCCAACTCCAGTTTCGATTTCCCAACCATAGCATTGTTCCTTTTTGGCTCTTTCTCATTTTGTACCGCCTCCTTATAGGTTTTGCCCATCTCTCTACCTCTGCCATTTGAGGTGTTATAATCAACTTCTGCCGATGAATTGACCCTGTTTGAGTTGCTTCTTCCTATCAAAATAGCCTCTAGATTTTCTTTCATCAACACCCAACCAATGTTGTCTCGACCTTGAGGGACAATCACAGACCTTAGTGCTCCATGAATGCACTTCGTCAATCGCATGTGAATGCCCTTCCCATTATTAAGCATCTCCACCCACACTTGATAGAAATCTCCCTTATACTGTCGGAAAAATCTATGTTCTTTATTTTCCACAAGCATCTGCATCTCTTTGACCAGCCATTTCACACATCGAAGTTCAAGAGAAACATGGAACAACCGCGCTCTAGCCTTCTCTGGAATTAGAATTGACCCTCCAAAGGATAGGTCATCTACCTTAATTCGGAATTCCTTTGCTTCGATGTTAAAGATTCTAGGAATATGTCTCTCTCTCTCTCTCTCTGCCTCTCTCTATAAAATACCGTCTCAAATATAAATCCTGTCATTATTTGTAACAAGAAGAAATCTTAAACAAGAACTTCAGACTCTCATTTCAATGTTATTTATTGATTCGACAAAATTCTGAATAAGATATGCGAATGGGAGAAATGGTATATCTTATATTTGCAATTATGCTAAGCAATTTTCCCTCCCAAATTGGTACAAGGGCTGCTTACTTTCTGTTTCAAAGCCCCTTTCGTTTGCCTCGGGGCAATCTGTTGGCCTGTACAGAATGCCATCGCATGTCCTTTCTGGTTTGAGGACAAAAGCCTCTTTACTAGAAAGGCAACATATCATTCAAACTAATTGTTGGTTTCAGGTATATATGTAATTCCTCTAATGGGGTTAAAGGGGGCTTCACCAAAAACCTGAACTCCCCATCTGTGTCGTCCCCATCACCGAACTTGCAGAAGGATCAGGTGACACCACCCCTGTCTAATGCAACACTTTCTATAGATTTACAACTATTCCCTAACACCTCAAAGTTCAACTTCTTGAAGGTCGTCTCCAAAACTACCACCACTTTTTGAAGACTGCAATGATGGCGGACCATTATGCATATGCGACAATGGAGACCTACCAAGTGCTTCTCCTAGAGGTTTTATTTCATTCCTCATAGAAGGATTGCTAGCATGATTAAGGCTTCCACTCCATGATGCTACACGGCACGATTCAGGGGGAACAAAGCTACTGCCATTTGCCATTTCTCCTGCTCTCTTTTGTACAATGTTGTCCATGCTAGGAAACCGTTGCATAGTGGTCATTGAAGATGATGTTGATGTTTGTGGAGTAGGGAATACATCCTGAAATGATTTTGGGGGATTGTTGATGGTAACCAATGGCTCTTGCGCGCTTTCTCCAGGTGTTTGAACTGTCTTCTCATAAGAAGTTACAGCAGTGGGGATGAACATCTTGGGATTCGGACCAACCCCAGGTTTAGCAGATGGAAGAGATGGTGACTGAAATAAGTTTCCTGGGGTCCCACCACCCTTGTTGAATGTATCAACATACCTAAGAAAATTTGAATAAATCGTATGTTAAGAGACATTACACTTCTTGTTGAAAAAATACAATGAAGAGCAACAATGAGAGACAGAAAGAGAATCCAGGAGTCTACCTTGAGCGAACACCTGTACGTCCACGTGCAGAGAATTGGTTTGAACTGGGTGGTGGGATGGGTGGTATTCCTGAACTCTGCTCAGGGGGCACCGGGCTGATTTGTGGCCCAGCAACTGCATCGAAACTTTTGGTGTTCAGTGCGTCATTTATATTGTAATCTTGCATTCTATTCGGGAAGGCTGCAGTTGGTGGTGGAGGTGGTAAGGCTG
Source organism: Prunus fruticosa (assembly GCA_018703695.1). Taxonomy (NCBI): domain Eukaryota; kingdom Viridiplantae; phylum Streptophyta; class Magnoliopsida; order Rosales; family Rosaceae; genus Prunus; species Prunus fruticosa. Next base: position 43,171,282 of record CM031918.1, on the reverse strand, counting down.
CTTCCTCAGCTGGAGGTTCAGCACCTTCTTCAACCCATCGCTTAAGTTTCTCATCATAGTAGAATTTATTCTTTTCACCCAATTTAGCCTTCAGAAGAACAAAAACAGGACAACTTATGAGGCTAAACTGAGATAATATAATCTCTACGAAGGAAATCCCCTCATTCAAACTTAGTAACAATAATATTTATGTACCTGCCGATCTGACTGGGATCTTTTGACAAATCCCAGAGTCTTTTGGAATATCTGTGAGCCAAAATTACCAAAACGAGATGTTGATGCCTTTTCTTGTGTTTTAGAAGAGTCCACTTTCTTGGATGCATCAACCTGATTGAACACCAAATAAGCTGTAAATTTCTTTCTGCCTCTGTCTCTCTTCTCTCTCTCAGTAAAACACAAGCCAGCTACTGAAATCCAGTTTCTGCTCAAATCTAAAAAGAGCAAGGTTCTAACTTCTCATGCATGTAACTTATGTTTAACATTCACTTTTTATATATTTCTTCTATATGCCCATCCACTTCATATGCACAAGCACCTCCCAATAACCCAAAACATACAGTAATGAAAAATAAAATATAGACGTGCTTACTCGTAAAGGCCATAACCACAAACTTCGATATTTTATAGCATTGTTTTTTTTTAAAACAACTTGTAAGTGTAAATTGTTGATCTCACTAGTAACTCAGAAATTATAAAATTTGTCTGATCCTTAATTACTTATCCAATACCGTAATGCACAATGTGTGAAGCTAAGTGGATTACTAAATTTTTTGCTCTTTGATTGATTGAGACAAATTTTACGCCCCCCACCAATATATATATATATATATATATATATAAATTCATGACACGGTTGGTCAAAAGAAGGTCTAATGGCAAAAACATTTATCTACCTTTCCCAGGCTTCTCCCAAAATCTGGCTCCGAAATGCTTCTATTGGGGATATTCAGTTGATTGCTCTCAGCAGTCCATTCACTTATTGGCTCCATTGATGCTGAAGGCATTAATGAAGACATACCCATTGTTGATTGATTGTTGGATACACTTGAGCCTTCTGGCTGATGAGCATGGCCTTGTGATGTTGCAGGTACAGGTGGAGGCAGGCCTCCGACCACACGATGAGCAGTACTATCAAATAATGTAAACAATTTTCCCATCAGTTTGGCTGGGGCCAAATTTCTATTGTAACCACCCTGTACAAAATGTCGCTGTAAGAAAACATATAGACAGAAAGACTTGATAAAGGAACAGAATGTTGGAGAAAAACCTGTTGGTGGGCTCTTATCCGCTCTTCCAGAGATGACACTAACTGTCTCCATGTGTCCAATTCAGGTGCCCGACCATATTTTAAAGACTTTAAAATTGCTTGACAGTATCTGACCAAACATAATGAGTAATAAGCTAGAGGCAGATAAAAAACGACTATTTTCAGTCTACAGATAAAAATGGTCTAGATGAACAACACCTATACTTACTTCAGAGCATCTCCAACTTTTCCAACTTCAGCCAGCATGTGGGCATAAATAAGCTTATATGGCTGAAAAGGAAGTAGGAGAAACTGAGAATTTCCAAGAACCCTTGAGTATTCGTACAATTCTGTCCTCTGCCAACATATGCAAAAGGTTGATTTAGTTACAACAAAAAGAACAACCATAGTAATAACAATAATGAAAACAACAATAACAACAACAAAATAACAATAATAATACAGTGAAACATTTTCTGCTTTCAAACGGTTATGCTACAATCTCCAAAAGCAGACTGCCACATACTTCTGACCAAATACAGAGGAACTATGAAAACAAAACTTTTGGAGGCTCCACAACACAATGAGTAGAACGATCAGTACATGTCAATCATGAGTGTAAGCAAATCATGCATCAGTTAGTGAACTTGCATATCAAAAAATGGAGTGTAGACCACCTGGATAGCCTCAGGACTGGCATATGTTCGTGGAAATTTCCAATGATCCGCACCAAGAAGACACAGTCTTGCACTGTCTGAATATTGCTCAAAGTTTGCTTCTGCAACCAAATAACATATGTGTGCAGCAGTGTTCTGCGCAATTGCTTTCCAGTCAGGATAAAACCAGAGAAGATAACATCTTTTCGAGGCATAAAAATAAAAAGGAACTCAATCCAAGAAACAGATAAAATACCTGGCCCCTTTCCTTCCATAGGCAATCTCCAAGATGGATGATAACAAGCTCATCATCTGTTGTTCTGTTTGCAGTTAAGATGGCTAAATTCTCTTCCCATCCATCTAACATGTAATTGGCCCCAATCTGTAGTAAGGAAATAATCAATATCTTAGACAAAAATTTACAAGGAACTTCAATAACATAGGATCATGACTATTACACACAAGCCGTTTCAGTGTTCTATTCAGTAGAGAAGCAAAAAATGAATTTATGAGAAGAAAAAAAGGGAGTCCCAGGTCTAAGCCTGAAGATATAACCCTTTTTTATGACACAAAGAGATAACCCTTTTTTTTCTGCACAAAATAACCGAATTTGTAAATCACCTGTGTATGTTGTTGTGATATATTCATAGGTAGATTGCTATCTGTAGTGGCATTGGAAAACACGTCTGCAGGCTGCCTGGCAATTAACAAGCACAACGTCCTCAATGGTGATCCTGCTACTAACTGGTTTAGAGCCATATACTTCACAGTATCACCATAAAACTGCATGCAATAATGAACAACGCGAACAAACATTAGCATAAAGAACAAATTCTGAAATTAGATCAGACACGTTTCCTTGGTATGTTTTGATAAATAAAAAAATGTTTTTGATAACCTGATCACCAAGCTGCGATGCAATGACCAGTGCTGGACCCCACAATTGACCTTCCTGTGCACATTGTAAAGCCTCTTTCTTCCTACCAGAGACAAGAAGCTTCTGTACCTCAAGAGCAGTAGCCTAAAGCAATAACATATATTCATTATGGAAGGTACTGATAAATTTCTATAGCCAAAACAGAAACCCATAATTAAAAACCAAATTTAAGATAGACATATATATATATATATATATATATATATATATATATAGATAGAGAGAGAGAGAGAGAGAGAGAGAATATGACATACTTGACTCTGTGCTTCAGAAGGCAAGTTATGTAAGCAGCACATAACAGCAGCATACTCGTTACTTCTCTTAGCAGAGTAAAAAAGCTTAGCAACAGCTGACTCTGGACTATCAGTTTCCTAATTTTATGATAACAAAAGTGGTTAATAACCATACCAACCGGAGAACTGGTAGATGCTCTTGAATAAATAAAGAAAATCTCTGCAATTTCAATCTTCAAATGAATCAATAAATTGCAAGGATTTAGGGTTGAAACAGATATTTTAAACTAAACTAAACTCACACCCAAAAAAAAACAAAAAGAATTCCAAGTTCATATGAAATCATGGACTGCAATAAATTTAGGAAGGAGAGGACCACATAGGAAGATAAAACACTAATAACAGGTAGTAGAATCAAGCCATCAGTAGAATTCTAAATTTCAAATGATGAAAACACCAGATTTAAGGAATTGCAAGTTTTTAATCTATATGCTTATTACACTGCCGTATGGTTATTTAAATATAACTGCGGGGACATTCTGTAGCATTTAAATTTAAGAGGAAGTTATCAATATCAATACAAATTTCTAATTTGAAAATCTGTCTACTGAACACGCCCCATCAAGAAAGATGTAAAACCAGCATAATTAATGTGATAGAATTAAATCTACGTGCTCATGAAATGCCCAGGTTTTGATTTATCTATCTATCTATCTATATATATAAAGCAAAAAGCAGAGAATGGTAAAACATTCAAAATACCAGAAAATGCCCTTGGTTAATGCAAACATTAAGAATTGAAATTATTAATTAAATGAGGATAATATGATAAATTCACACTTTTTCATATTTAAAACTTTTTAATTAAAAGAAAAATCAGATAATGGATCCTATTTTTATGGAACACAACTACCCATTATCTTTTTTAATTCTAAATTTTTTTTTTATAAAAAAAACCTCTCACAGGTGCGGAAGCGCGTGCGGAGAAGCTAGTATGACTGAAATACAATTAAAATGTGATATGGCGTCCCAACAGTCAAACAGGTCAAAAATAAACAGTTTTACAAACCAAAAAAAATACCTTCAATGCCAGGTCAGTGCCAAAGGGAGATCGAAGTTTTCCATAATATTGGCATGCTATTTTTAGTAAAGAGAAAAGCAACCTCAAATGCTCCCTCTTTCTGAAATCCATGCAAGTAGTTTCACAGTTTGCAATCTTGTCATCTATCCATTTGTTTAATTCCCTACTTCCAGCATTCCCCCCAACCAAAGGGCCAGGAAAAGATTGTTGGCACAATGCATGGAAATAATCATGACAACCAGTTCCGAAGCTAGCAGCATCAGTTTTGTCTACAACAACTTCCATCAGATTGAGAACATTAATCACACCTCCTACAGAGTCCTTCACATTACAAATTGAAAGGGAAAAGAAATTAGGGCCTATTACAGCATTTATGCCAACACCAGACATACAAGTATAAACATGTACGCATCTACATATATATTACACACACACACACACACGCACAATATATATATATATGTATGTATATGTAGGTATGTCTCTCAGGAAATTGAAGTCAGAAAGTAAGGCCTGACCTGGCTTTGATATGTCATGTTTGCAGGAGAATAACTATTATCTTTCATGACTATAAGTTTCCCACCAAATCCAAAAGTAACTAGAGCATGTGGAGGTCGTCCTGCAGATGACCTCCCCATACTGGCCTCATGAGAAAACTGACTTCCACTCTGGACTGGCTGCTGTGAAAAATGTACTGGCTTCGGACAATCAAAGTTAGCAGGTGAGAAACTCATCACTTGGTTTGGCTCCTTGGCTTGATTCTGATGCTGAGAAAAGTTTCCTGCAGGATGAAAGCTTTCAAACCCACCAACCCCACCACTGATACCATAGCCATGACTTACCTCTTCATTAAGAGCGATTGATCCAGAAGGATTGAATCCTGTTTGTTGATTCACAGAATTAGTTACATGCTCGGCTGAAAAATACTGGGTTGCATACTGCTGTTTCTCAGAAAAACTAATAGTGTCGCTCTTGGCAACATTCTGAGTATGCCACATACTCGCACTTTGCTGATCATAGGTGCTCATAGATCCACCCCAGTTTGCAACATCTTGTTCATTGAGCAAACTCTGTGACCCGTGATTCTCAACATTGGTATTGTGATATTGCTGATTCTGCTCCACACTTGATGACTGATCAGAAGCTGGAGCAGAAGACTCCAACTGCTTCCATTCTTGGGCAATTGTATCATAGTACCACCCGGGGTACTGGGGATCAAAAACCATATGTGCAGGGTAATCTGTGTTCCCGCAAGAATGCTCATTCCAGTTAAAACCGGTGCTAGTTTCACTTCCCTGGGCCACACTCTGAGAAACAGACTGCGCTGGTTGCTGGAAATAATAAGCATCTTCTTTCTGGTCTGAAAAAACCACATTATCTACAGACTGAGAATTCACATTAAAACTCTCTTGAGCATTTGCATTAATGTTGACATCTGTATTTGTACTGGCACTCACATCATAACCCTCCAACTGATACCATTGCCCAGTATTTGGATCAAACCTCCATCCCGGGTAAAGATTTTCCCAATTCTGACTACTATTCAAGTCCTCCCCATCTAAATTTTGTTCATCAATAGCCCCACAAGGCTGACCTTCTTGATTCTGCCCGTAACTAGAAGCACCTAAATCAGCAACTGAGTTCTCCAAAACACCACTAGTGACCATAGGCGCAGCCCAAGATTTTTCTGTATTACCCAAATTTGCAAATGGGTCTTCCGAGTAATCTCCAAATTCACTGAAAAAATCCGAGTTCCCAGCAGAAGTTTTCAAATCCGAGTTAAAAGAACTCCATTGAACTACTTTCACACCAGTTTCCGCTGATACAATACTAGTACTCCCTGCCCCATCTACCACACCTTCCTCCCCTTTATGCTCCAGTGCCTTAGCCTCATTTCCATTACCGGCTTTATCATCCAATGCACTAGCCTCATTTCTATCATCTGCTTTATCCTCCAATGCCCTAGCCTTATTTCCATCATCGGCTATATCATTCAATGCAATGAACTCATTTTTAGAATCAGGTGTCGGTGACTTGCTTTCTTTAACAACTTCTACAGGGTCCTGAAGTGGATCCAACGATTCCAACACAACCCTATCTTCATGACCCAATTCACCATTAACCCCAAAATCACCATTGCCGCTGATGTCTACTCCTAGAGAACCGGGTTCTGAAATACTCAATTTTGAAAAAGCTTTGACCTCGTCAGGCTCACTGTTTTGTACAGAACTAGGCACATTTCCAGTAAAATCAATGTCATCATTAACCAATCTGTCAAAGAAATCCTCGTCTGTCTGATCCTCCAACTCAAACGAAGTGGTGGCCATCTAAAAAAACGCAGACCCCAAACCCTCCAAATCAACCTCGCTATGAAATCAAAAACCCACTTCCCCAATTTGTTTTAGACGACGAGATTCAGTTTACCGACACCACCAAAAAAAAAAACTTTGAAGAAACACATCATTCAATCACTGGAAACTTCAGAATTCCCAAAAACTACTACCATTTATCATCTGAAACCAAATTTATCACAACCAGCAAGAAGAAGAACAAAATCAGGGCTCTATAAGTAAAAAGCAAGACAATATTGACTTTTCTCTAGAGAGAGAGAGAGAGAAAGCGTGTGCGCGCTTAAGGTGGGGCTAATTGGATAAGAAAACAATAAACAATAAACAGAGTACTAAATTGATAAAAATGAAAACTTTGGGTTAAGGAGAGAGTAACTTACTTGTTAAACCCTAATAAATTCTGGTGACGAAGACAGGGAGAGAATTAGAGTCTATTTGGGACGAAGCATCATCCATCTTGCAGAGCAAAAGAGCAGCCTACCTAAAGATCACCGCCAAAGCTTGCATGGTTTTATTAGTCTCAGAGTTTGGTGTGTAAATCTTGACCAAAGAGAAAAACAATTGCCAATTTGCCATATAAATATGTGGCCACGTGCCAATAGTGACAAGAGTTCTTTACGCGCACGTGATGGGCTCTACTTCCATTGACAGGAGAACACCAAATTCAATATCTGTGGGGTTGGTCTCTGTCTGTGTTCTAATTCAATATTTGGAGACTGCCAAATTTACCAATTACGGATTTTGTTGACTTTTTTACCTCTTTTTTCTTTTTGTTTTCTTTATTTATTCAAAGTGAAAATAGTGTCCGAATTAGGATATTTAAATCCTAATTTATAAATAATTACCACAATTACGGTAATGTGATATAAGGAAAATATGAAGCCCTTTTTGGTATTTTTATCATATTTTCCATTTAGTTCTTGTGAATTTGGTCTGAGTTTGGTCATGAATTTGTCTCCGCAGTAACATTTCGTTGAATTAGTGTGAAAAAAAAAAAAGCAAAACTGATGTTTTTCATCCATTTTAGTTGTTGTATTTTACCATATTCGCCGGTTTTAGCATTGTTCTTAACTTCAAAAGCGTTATTTAATGTCAAAATATCCTACATTGTCTTTCATAAATAAATTTAGAAGCAAATTGACCCAATTATAAACACAAAGACTAGATTAGGAAATGGGATAAAACGCAACTAGCATGTAGATTAAACCAAACAAAAGTAAATGACTCTGCAAATAATGGAAATGAGATATCCAGGACAAATGCACTTTTTGTTTCCTATCAAAAGAAGAAGAAGAAGAAAAAAAAAAAAAAAAAAAGGATGATAAAGGCACTAGGGAGTGAGGTAATAAGTTGGTAGAGGATAAGTTGTTACATTTAATGGGGGTACATTAGGACTTGCACTCGATTTTTCAAAGTTGTTTGCCACCTTCTCATATAATCTACGTGTTAGAGTTAAGCTGAGATTAATTAGTAATTAGTTAGGGCTGTTTGTAAGGCCATGTGCTATCATGTGAAGTGGTTAGAAAGTCTGAAAAGCTAATCAACTATAGTGCTTATGCTTAATTAGTAAGCAAAAGCTAAGAATTTACTGTTCAGATTTATTGAGAAATATACAGAAGTTTTGATTTCTTTCTTCTATTGATCTCTTTGTTCGCTCTCTCTTCCCTTCCTTTCTACTGTTCTTGGATAATCAAACCTTCATCTTAACCTAGTTTGGGCTTACTACAATATATAAAAAAATGTTCATAATTTATAAGAGCCAATTTTAACTTGTCAATTCTAAAGAAAGAGAAATGAGTTGTAATTTTGGTGACTGAGTTTGACAAGTCTATTGGAGAGAATTTTATTGATGTGGCTCGTCTATTTTAACATTCCGAAGTTATTGAAGAGGCTATTGGAGATGCTATATGAACTGGACCAACAACATTAAAGGTATGACATAAAACATAGTCCACGTTTTTTTAGTACAAACGATTGGAAGAGGGGTGTTTACACATATATTCATTAGGTGTATCTGTATGGGCATTTTGAAACTATGCCTACACAAGTGGAAGTAAAAAAACTCAACCAACTGAGCTGTAACTTTCATATATATGTTTTTTTATTATGTGTTTTTGTTAATGAGGTTTTCGTAACATACTCGAGGAAAATCAATTCGCTCTTTTATTCTGTTCACTTCAGTAAATTACTATAAATGCCTTTTCATCTCATTCTCCCTATTGTTCACTTCACTTCAGTAAATTCTAAAGTTGTATAAAAAAGCAATGTAAATGCCTTTTCATCTCATTCTCCCTCTTTTTTTTTTTACGTAGTCGTCTTGTGGGCATGCTTTGGGCAAACCCACGACCATGAAGTCCATCCTTATATGGGCCTAGGTGGGCTCTCTTTCACTAATAAGTTAGCCCAATATATATCTAACATTTGAGATATTTTACTGCCTTCAAAACTTTGTTGGTTATTCAGAGTCAGACGACGACAAAAAAAAAAAAAAAAAAAAGAAAGAGAGAAGAATTTACTTTGTTTTTTTTTTTTTATTGGATAATTAGCGATTTGGGGAGGGGAGCACTTTTCCAGACTTTTCCTGGGATTCGAAGGGTGACCAAGGGGGGAGGGGGAGGGAAGGGTGACCAAGGTGGGGAGGGGGAGGGACCTCACCACTGAGGTAAACCCCTTAGTCAAGAATTTACTTTGTTAGAATAGGTAGCTTGAATCTGCTTCTTGCCCTTTATTAAGGCAGAGTTTCCGATCTGAATAAAACAAGGTAGAGTTTTGGACTAACATTCCAAACGTTACGAAAATGCACAATTTGTATATGCTGAGACTCGTGATTCCTTTTTTTTCTTTTTCACGGCCCTACTCTCTCCCTAACCCTCATTCTTAAGAGTGACAATGGAGCACAAGCAAGAGGGTTCGTGAGCTCGTTCCTAAGCGGAGACCTTGTAACACCTCAGCTTATTTGTCGATTTTTTTTGTTTGGTTAACAATGGTCGTGAAACATACAATTGCATATATATATTAGACAAGGAGAGTTAATCAAACTATTCATGGCCACAAACTTCTTATAAAATAAAATTTTACTTCATCCTCAAACTACAAAAGATATAAATAAAACAAGTAGTCGTGTATTTCTATAAGGAATCATACGACATTGTATCGAGAAATGAGAAATACAAGAAAAAAAATTATATAAGAGATTCTATTTCAAACCTTGAACTGAAATCCAACAATATTAGATTCAAAGACAAGTGGGACATGTTGATGAAAAATGACTAAGTCAGTCTACTCCTGGTCTTTTTAAACCACAAATGCAGTGACTAGTTATGAATTGACTGACTCAGCTAACAAAATACACTAAGACCAGACAATTTCACAATCTGTTAACATCAATGCTAGCATATTTGTTATTTAGAATTTAAAGCATTAGTTGAATTCCTTCTCCCAAATTTACACTATCGGTGTATACATCCGTTTCATGTAAGTATTTCTCCCGAACAATACTCCAAACCCCTTCTAATATAGTACTATTTGTATGTCAGAGGCTCGTCGAAAATCATTTCCTAGAAATTCATTTATTCAATGGCATGTTTTAGGGTGATGACAGAAAAAATAGAGGCATGTTTTAAGGTGGTGATTGTCATATTGGTTTAATAATAATTAGAATACTACTTGCGTCATTACTGATAAGGAGATACTCATCCTTTCTGCTATCAACAGGAATTTAGGAGCTCCTACTTGTTAAAGAGGGAAGTATTTTCCTAATAATTATTTATCTTGCTAAGCCAATAATTCTTTATTAAAATCAAGATATCTTCTACATCAGACAAAAGAACAGGAAGAATATAGTCCACATGAGCAGTTCATGAGAGTCACAAACCATGCGCCAAGCTATGGGCAACCAAAGTTAAATGATGTGTTGACTTTGTTGGCTAAGTTATGCCCAACCTAGCATCAAATTGGAATCATCATTTGTTTATTTTCCACTTTACTGGTCCACTATTTCATCAATATGTTATGATGAGAGCTGGGTTTTTAAATCACTGGCCAAACAATTTACATGCACTCCTCTCTTGGCATGTGAGAACCCATGACTTTTGGAGTTGCTTAAGGGTCACAACAGTCATCAGCTTTGCACCTTTTAAAACGCAAAAAAAAAAAAAAAAAAGAAGAAGAAGAAGAAGAAGAAGAAGAAGAAGAAGAAGGAATTAGTCATATAGGCCTAGATCTATCATTGAAAAATCTTCTTGGAATTAAAAGCTCAGTGAAATGTCCAATCAATTTCAATGGAATAAATACCAGAATCTAAAAAAGTGAAACACAGGGAAAAAAAGATGCATATATGCTTTTAGGCTTTGTCCTTGGTGCGAGCTTCATTTCTCCCTCCTTACTTTCACAAAGATTATGTAAGAATAGTTCACAAAAGAACAAAAACGCACGAAAAGTTACATTGATCACCACTAGATTCACTTTGGGGCAATTTTGCATATGAAGGATATTCAAGATTCGTTATTAAAAGAAATAATAATTAATCACAATTTGAATTCACCGTCATTTGTGTGTATGTGGACGACTTTAACCACACGTAGGAATGACTATTAACCGTGTTTGTGAAAAATAAAATCCCAAGGACATTTCAAGAGATCAACAAAGCAACTGTTTGTCACAAGTTTCCCACTTACTGTCCTAAAGGGTGGCATGATCTTGTTGTTGATCTAGCTTTATGGAAAATTCATGGAACCACAGGTGAATTTGTAAGTGTCTTAAAGGACAAAGAAGACAAAGGGAAATCCAAAGCATCTATCTCTCTCTCTCTCTCTCTCTCTCTAGTGAGTCAGTGGGTTGGAGATCACATGTGAGACACACACCACTTGGTATGTAGTGTGAGGCTTTTGAGTGCCTGTGACTTACTAGGAGGGGCATGGAATCATGGTGTCTGTAGCGTGAACCAAAGTTAGTGTCGACAATACGCATAAAAAGAATACCCAAGTAACAATAAAATAACTAGCAAGGAGGGTTAAAAAAAAAAAAAAAAAAAAAGGAAAGGAAGGCCAAAAATGTGTGGAAGAATATGAAACCCTAAAAAAAACAAAGGTGGTTGGATATATAGGCTTTCTTGAATGCCCTAATTTGTGATGAGGAGCCATATGGTTAATTCACAAGTTGAGCATTGAAACTCCACAATTTTTTTTTTAATTATCACATTTCTCACTGCATCGGAACTTATTTATGCAAACGAGTCTCACTTTGTTGAAGAGACGTGATAAATAAAGTGATCAATAACTTTAATTGTTGGTTTTGAAATTATTAATCATCATGTTGCAATATTGTGTTAGCCTCTCAAATCCAAGTTATGGATCGCTAAGCTATTATTTTCAGTCATTTGGCTTGATTCAACGGTTGCTCACATGTTAGGTAAAAGTAATGTAAATTTGCCTACAAATCAGAAAAAGTATTTGCAATTGAAGCTATTTGACCTTTCATGCTTAATATTGGGAATAAAATTTGTAGCACTATATCTAAGTGGCTAAATATTTATAAGGCAGCTTGATAATCAACTCCTACATATGGAACTAGTCCACCAGCCTAAGCGCAAATGCCCTTTCTGCCCAATCTAGCTTGATATTTATAAGGCAGCTTGATAATCAACTCCTAAATATTTATAAGGCAGCTTGATTGCCATTAACTTAATTTTTTTATTATTTAGTTTTGTTATCTTTTCTGGGAATCTCTATGGCTTTTGAGAACGACAGAGCCAATGCCCTTTCTGCCCAATCTTATTTATCTGTTTTCATAATAATGGAATGTAGCGGAATCTAGACCTTCAATAGCTAGGTGATCAGTTGGGACTAAGAGACAAATGCTAACTTCGAATCGATTAGGGGTCTTCATAAAAACCCAGTTTGGTAGATCTTAAATTGAGAGACTTGACTGAGCTCATGAAAACTTATAGCTTTATGAACATGCATGGTTGGTGTTGTGTAGGTTTGGCCATGCTATCGATGGCCTTGGACTTCGGCCTTGCACTTAATTATCTCTATAACATAAGGTTTCTTGTTTGGTGACTCGGTTTAAACTGGACCGGAATTGAATTCAAGCTAGTTCTTATAACTCTCGTCCTTCTATGTCATGTGTAAGACACAATATAGTGGATTGTTTTTTTTTTTAATATAAGCTCATTCATCATATATACGTTCGATAACAATCATGACAATTTAATTGAAATAGTCAAGTCTAGGAGAAAGACTTCTATGAAATATGAATAATATTATTTTATTATTCATGACTAATAAAGCTGTGATATACGTGATAACACTTCTACATGACATAATATTATTGGTCAATGATAACAAAACAATGGTATCCAGAGCTTATCTTCACAGTACTAGAGCTAGGTTAATTTGCTAAGAATCCAATCGGGCTCAAAAGTCAAAACCAAGTTTTTTGGTTGAGACTTTGAAATTGCTTAGCGTAGTAATCAATTAGCAAATTGTTGAGGCATGAGTGACGTCACTGGCCTGCACTGCACAGAAGTCAACCTGCAGCAGCAGCCACGCGGATTAAACCAAAATTCCCGTCACGACCCGCCCTGATCAAATCAATATAAATATTGGTTGAAAATAAGGGTTGGAAGAAAGACCGAAGATGGACGAAGGTGATGGCAGGTTATTTTGGTCTTCCAAGTCGGGCTGTGAAAGATGGGACTCTAAATTCAAATTCAGTTCATTGGTGAAGATTTTTTTTTTTTTTGTTATATAAGTGAGAGTGTAAATTACTTTAAATTTATTTAATTTATCAAATAAGGACTCGAACTTAAATGCAAAGGAGCGAGCTCATTGTCCTGACCAACTAACCTAATCCACATATAAAATTGATCAAAGAGTTTTATATATTGATTAATGAGTATATATTTATTGAAACTTCTAAATACACCATAAGATCTCTTTAGTTTGGCTCAATATATACATTAATCACTATTTTTTATTTTTTTATAAAATCATATTTTTAGCTATATTCACCCTTCATAAATCCCAAAAAATAACTCTAACCAGACCATTGCCTTTTCCTTTTGGGGGGGCCTCTGCACATACCCATATCTCTTCTCTCTACAGTCATTTTCTTGATGCAACAATCACAAAAAGTTTGGATAACACAAAAAATTTCATCACATGGTGGATGTATTCTATATAGGGAAAAAAGTAGAATTCTATATTGCCTTTCCCAAAAGTAACCTAAGCAAATAGACTACACTAGATATATTCAGAAAAAAAAAAAAAAAAAAAAACTGTGCTGCTGCGAGCTTGAAGAAGGAACACAAGTTCAGAAGGGCCAAAGGGGCCAACTTTATTTCATTTACTCAGAGTTGATGTTTTCTATTGTTAGCCCTTCTTTTCTTACCCAAGTGTTTGGAATATTAAGGGTGGGGAAGATACATGCTTCACCCTGTTTTTAGTCTACGCCATTCTCAGACTCTAACTTAATGCCCATCTGACTTGGTTTGAAGTTTGTCATTAAAGTTTGGATATGAAAGTCCCCCCAACCAAATTTTTATAGGCAAGACTGATCAAACTTTCAAGGTTTCCCACCCAGATTCTTTGGACCAATATTAATTTCTACTGGAAAATCCACGCATTGCAACATTATGGCAAGCTCAAAAAAATATTACCGTACTTTTATACTATAGTAATATTTCTATCTCTGGTTACGTGATATGTCATGTGACTAGAGAGAGAGACAATTGTTGTATACAACTGATTACAAGTAATAAAGTTTCTTAACTACATTAATGGGATCCAGTAAAATCCATCTATGCAAATGAATATCGTATGATAAAAAATGTGATTAAGGTATATGTAACATTAGCTTATACTCATTTGCTTCTCTCAAGTCTCAATCCACATGGCCAAGTGCAATGCTTGGTTCCTTAATCAGCGGATCACTAAATTACTTTTGAAGTTTATGGCTTTTGTACTGGTGGCCAATACCATTGGGAACTTTCAACATAGATTTGTGGTTACTACTACCACCAAATTGGCCTAGAAGTTAGAGAGAGAAAGTTCATTTTCCATGGGGATAATGATGAATATGAGGATGTTTCAGTGTGCTAGAACTTTGAAGATAAAAAGAGTGGAAAAGGATCAATCAGAGATTGTTGACTCAATCTTTCTTTTATTGGGCCTTTTTGAAGTCACAAGCCGTCTAATTTAGGGTGTTTTCTTTTGTTTGTTTTTTAATGTCTTCATTCAATTTTCCACAATCTTTCCACCACTTGGAGTGTGAAGAATATCAAGTGGCAGTGGCACTCACTCTCACAAAAACCTTACCCTTTAAGCCTTTACCATGTCCTTTTTTTTAATTTTGATCGATCCTCACTTTCTTTAATCTTTTGAATTAATGGAACATAAACCGACCCACCGACTGTATGGCCCTCTCAAATTTCTCAACTACATATATAAAGCCCAGCCAGCCAACCAACCAACCCAAGCTGTCCTGCCAACATTGCATTATCCTATGATTAGGCAACCATTAGAAATAAGTAACACAATAAATAGTAGTGAATAGGAGACACACACCATGAGGACTTTTTACCAAAAAAATAAAAGAAAAAGCATCTTGCCAATAATATTACAGTGAAAGCCAACAGAGTCCGGCGAGTGAAAAAGGACATTCATTTGGTCATGATCGTTGGAAATGGGAAAGAAATAAAGAAGTGTAAGATGGAAGAAAAGCAAGGTGCAGGAGATTCTACCAACTTGCTTATACATCTTTGGTGGTTGGTTTTACTCATACATGCACTTTTCAATATATATTTTTTCTCTTTATTTTGCCTTTAGATTTTGGGATATGATGTGCAGGAATATATGTGGCATTATAGGCAGAATATTAGTTTGATAAGTTTGACATAATGCAGTGGGAATTCACGGCTGAAATGGATTAAAAATTGAGAGTAGAATATATATATATATATATAATAACTTTACGTGTAAAATTTAATGTAGTAGCTAGTTAAATCAGCAAAGTATATGCTATATGGACATCTTTAGTCAATACCTGAGTTAGCTTTTCTTGCTTTCTGACGGTGTACAGAAACAAAGCTGCGATATTATTGCCCAAGAAAGCAAGAAAACTGCTAGCTCTTTTTTCCTTCTTTTCTTATTTATAATTGTTTATAATAACCGTTGGGTATAAATCAAACAAATAATATTTGATAAAAGTAATAACATAATTAAATGAGCCAACGGAGTCTAACTAAGGGAAAAAAAGGTCTTAATTTGCTTATTAGAGATTTCAGATTCGAACCCACATGACATCTTGGTTGTGAATTTGTGTGTGTGAGAAATCCCCTCCTTGTAATTTAAACTATCGCTTGTACTAAATAAACATAATTAAATATAAGATGACATCTAAAGAGAATACCATGGTTTATTATTTTTGAAAAAAGTAAATTTGTACATGCAAGCTTTTTGCAAGAAGTCTTGACCATAACTTCCTAGTTCTTTGTTACTAACTCCCTTAGATCAACACAAAAAACATAAGCAGATTAGTTGTACCAACTAGCTTGTAGTTTAATTGTAGTTTTTTTTTTCTTCCTGTTGAAAGAGGTTTCGAGTTCGAAAACCTCAAATTTTCCTTCCCTCATTCGTAGAAAAAGACAATTACTAGACTTTCTAGTTACTCTTTTGAGCTAATTAATCAATTCTTTCATCCTCCCTCCCGACCCTCTTTCTCACCACAGGTTCCACGGGTATATTCCTAAAATATGTTATTTTAAATTTCCACATGGAATTGATGGATGCAAGTTGGCTTTTCTAGAACTAAGAAAATTAATACAAGAGGCTTAGAATCTTTCTTGTGCAAAAGCCATATCTATTGTCTATATCACTCAATAATTTTGTCACAATAATAAGATTGAAAATTGAGTGATCAGGAAAATGAATGCTCATTTAGCATGTTATAGTATAAGCTGTAAAGCTGTTACATGGAGTTAATTATGATTTTATGCATGGTAAATAACAGATTTGATTATTAATAGCAATGAGATCTTTTATATAAAATTATCATGTAGATAGTTAAGTTGAGAATAATATCAGTAATAATAGATTTGACTGGAATATTGTAAGGGGCATCAGTTTCATGAGACACTGGTGGTTGGCTCTTTAACCCTTTTTGCAGAAGTTTATAAAAATGCAGTCCCACAAGAAAGTGTGTACTCAAATGTTATTTAAATCCCCCCAAATTGACAATTTCAGAGAAATAGTTCCTGAAAATTATGTGTGGAGCTTCTTTGAATATTCATTTTGTTGCTTTCTTCCCTTTATTTTTCCTTTTTTTATAAAATATTATTCTTTTCTCA
This sequence comes from Prunus fruticosa, assembly GCA_018703695.1. Lineage (NCBI taxonomy): Eukaryota > Viridiplantae > Streptophyta > Magnoliopsida > Rosales > Rosaceae > Prunus > Prunus fruticosa. The sequence goes on along the minus strand of CM031918.1, from coordinate 43,154,433 downwards.
GGACAAATATTTGCATGCTTCAATTGCTATTGAAAAATCAAAACTCCGGGACCTAATAATTTCTCCTTTTCTTTTTTTCGTCCCTGGTGCTAGCTCTACCTTAATGACAAACCATAGCTAGCCTTTTAGTTATTTTCTTCCTCATTAAATTTTGTTGGTGATCTAGCCAGGTATAGATATTCCCTAGGCTAAAAATAGAAAAAGAAAACCCCTAATTTAGCCAATTTTCTGTTTTCTTTTGCCAAATAAGCACAATTTTTTAAGGGAAAACTTTGTTGGGTGCTTAACAAATAAAATTCTATCGCTTTTTTATATATAAAAAAGAGTAAAACTCTCATAACCACCTCCTTCATTCTGTACAAAAAACTCTCATAATAGAATTTTTACAACTCAACCCTATCCTACAAACAGTAATAATCCAAAAGAAAGAAGAAGGGTGGTCTTGACCCTGGATTAGCATCCTTATTAAAAGGTCAACTAAGTGGCTAAGATACATTAAGGTATTCATTAAGAAATGGAAAAAATAGTGTGAAAACTGCCATTTATGTCATTAAATACAATTAATGAATATGACCGAGACTTCCATAATTTCAACTGAGCCTGCTCTGTCTGAGCAGATACTTTTTTTTGCTCTGTCTGAGCAGATACTTTGGGTCACGCCAAACGCCAAACGATCATAATAGTCTCAGTAAAACAAGGATTTCCAATTCCACTCATGAAAAACAAATTTAATGGGAAAAATCAGATTTTTTCTTCTTCTGGGTAATCAATGAAAAATCAGATTCACTTCAAGTCATTAAATGGTGTCAAGCTCTGTTTCAAATCTCACTGGTTTGTGGTGCAGATCTCTGTAATGTATGTAAAGCTTGCAACAGGAGTATCAGACAGAGAGAGACATAGTTGTACAGTGGCAGGCAAATAAGAGAATTAGCTTCCCCCTCATCAACTGTGAAATGTCAGTTGTAAAAGAGGTGGGATTTGCTCAACCTCCTTTGAGAATGACCTTTTCTCAATTAAAAAATAATAATAGAATTTAAAAGAAAAAAGAAAAAGAAAAAGAAAAAGAAAAGCTAGAGCAGTTAGCTTGAACTGCTTGGAAACAGAACACATGACCAGAATGAATGCTAGTTTTTTTTTTCCAGCAACAGAAAATGAACAAAACCCAGAAATATTTTAAGTAAACATTTGTAGTTCCTGAATTGTTGGATGTTTTGAGAAATGAATTACAGTTAGAATTATGAAGGAACAATTTTGATGATCATACAGCAGAAACCATGTAATCAATCCCATTTGGCATAACAAGTCTGGCAGAACAACAGATCCAAGCAAAGCAATACCCAAAAAACTTGACAAAATCTTGTACCTTTTGATACAAAGCTATGCCATATGTGTAAAGAAAACTCATTTGGCAATTAACTTCTTCTTCATCTTCTAATGGGGTTCACAAACTCAGCATCAGAAACTGCAGATAGCTCAATTTGGCTGATCTCATCATCTTCAACAGGAGCAGGAAGATTAAGATCTATCAAATTGTCACCAAGCTTGTTTAAATTTTTCACATGGGTAACAGCTGCTGCTGCTGAACCAGTCACATGGGATCTTTTGTGCCCACCAAGAGCTTGACCAGATGAAAAGACTCTAAAACAAACTGGGCATTCATGGGTTTTCCTTTCTGCTACAGAAGAAGCACCTGCATTATTTTCTTGCTCCAATTCATGTTCATAGATGGGGTTAGGATTGGAAGCTTTGATTTTCTTGTGGCTGGCTCTGTGCCCACCTAAAGCTTGATAGGATTTAAACACTTTGTTGCATGTTTCGCATTTGTACTTCCCTCGAGTAGTTTTAGTTCTTGGAAACTTCACCAGTTGTTCCTCGGATTCATCACTGTCCTCCATTGATCTTTCAGCTTCATCGTCCTGATCTTGTTCTTGTTCGTGTTGATGTTGTTGTTGATGATGTTGTTGGTCTTGTTTTTTCCATTTGTCCCTTGAGAGCATCATGAGGCAGAAGGCAACATCTTCTTCTGTGGTGGCATCAGAAATTGAACTAACCGGTTCGGGCTCGAAAGAATCGGTCTTGCTGCTGCTAATGACTTTGTTTTTTAGCTTAATTTTCTTCAAAGCTTCAAGCTTTTGATGGTGGTGTTGGTATTGATGATGAAGCTCTAACATGGCGGATTTCCGAGTCCTTTTGGAGCGCCTCCGAGTTGGGTTCTTAGATGACTCAGTCTCACTCTCTCTATCTTGAAGAACAACAGAGCCAGCATCCACAGCAAAAGAAAACTCAGGATCTACTAGCCTTATGCTTCTCTTTGGGTTCTCTCTGAGCCCATAAAACATACCCTCTTCCCCTTCTTCTTCCTCCCCATGTTCATCTTCTTCAGAAGAAGATGAAGAAGCTGAAGCAGACTCTGCAAGTTCATCAATGAGAAGCTGGACTTGGTCCTGGTTCCTACCTGGTGGAACTTCTTCTTCTTCCTCCTCTTGTTCTGGTTTTGCAGGAATTGGAAGGTTCATCATATGAGACCTCATGTGACCCCCCAAGGCTCTGCCATTGGAGAAGCTCCTCATGCAAAGCTTACACTTATGCCTCTCCATTGCAATTACAAAAACCCAAAACTCTGATCAACCAAAAACAGAGCCAAAAAAAAAAAAAACAGAGCAATTTTTTTTTCTGTACCTTTCTTCCTCTGAAGAGCTCACAAGCTCTTCTTTCTTTCTTGGAGAGAAGATAGTGGGAACTAAAAAAAAAAAGAGTAGGTGACAAGCATTCCTCCACCAAGAGAGAGATATATACAAAGCTACAAATTTTTTTCCTTATAAAGAAAGTGAAAAATCAGAAATGAGTTTTTTTCTTCTTTTAATTTTTGATTTATTTAATTTAATTTGTTCTCATAAAAACGGAAAAAATTACAATAAATAAAGGTTTTAATGAATTAAAAGCGTATCCATGAAGGTTGAAACTTGAAAGAGAGACATGTAACATGCGAAGCTTGCCCGTTTCTGTATTATTCCCTTCCACCCCCCCTCACCCTCTCTCTCCTTTATTTTTTCACCATTTATTTACCTTTCCCAAGACGCCCTTCCCTACCCGTCATTTAATGGCCAAGGAAATTGGATTTTCCCTTTTACTTTAAAAGGGTATTTCTGGGAATTTACGCAATAGGTACCAGAATAAACCGGTGGCTTCCTTGTCCAAGTCAAGGAAACTGCTGGGTTTGTTGTAACGACGAAGCTGAATAAAAACCACGGTGTACTCCGAAGAAATAAACGACCCCACTTGTTTTAAAACTCACCACACGGTGACCCGAAAACAGTAACAGACACAAACACCCACGTGTCGTGATGGTAGCCCATCAACACCTTGTGGACCCCACATGAGCGAGCATTTCTTTTTTTAAAAGTACAGTTACTAAAAAAGGAGAAAACTGAATCGGATTTTATTTTATTTTAAGATTCTGTAAACCTTTTATTTAAGCCGGTGATGTTAGGGCCAACTGTCAGTGTGGGTAGCTTTAGCATGCCGGCCGGTGCCTTTATGTATTTATTTATCAAATTTATTTTCACTGATTTTCTCTCAAATAAAAATTAATGAAAAACCTATAAATAAATAAATAAATAAAAATCAGTTTGAAGCATAAGTTTTGTTGGGTCTTTGTGGGTGCTAATTGGTGTTAGTTTTCCATCAAAATTGGATCTTTGGTTGAAACGTGTGATGGGAATGAAGGGTGGGGAAAAGAGTAGGAAACTAACCTCCTTTTGAGAAGGGAGTTTTGTATGGAGAGAGAGAGAGAGAGAGAGAGAGAGAGAGAGAGAGAGAGAGAGAGAGAGAGAGAGAGAGAGAGAGAGTAAATGCCGTTTTGTTAGGGGCTTTGTTTAGACCAAGTCCTCCTTGTATGTGCTCCCCACAATTTGGTTTCAAATAAGTGACAAATCCCTGCCCAACTGGGTATTTTAATTACACATTTTATTTTCCACAGAGTTGGGTAAGGAAATTCCCATGAAATTCAATGGCATTTCTCTTGTAGGGGGATATAAAATATCTTTGTTATCTGTTTGCATACAGGAAGGATAGCCATTGGAGTTGTTGACATTGTTAGACTTGCCGACTGCAACTGCATGTAATTTAAAAAGTTAGGCCAAGTGAAAGCTATGTATCGACGCAATTCAACAGTATTTTTATTTGTTTTAACATTAAGCTTTGCGACTCAATTAGATAACGTATCTACAATTACAAAAAAAAAAAAAGATAACGTATCTAAAGTTTAAGAATGTTATTATATTAATAATACGCGAACGATAGTATATCGATCTAAATTAGGGTAGTTAACTAAGACAGTGTACTAGTCCCCTTGCACTTGAGTCTGATTCCCTCCTTTCGTGACATGAATGACGATAAAAAAGTGGTAAACACAGTGCTCTAAGCTGAAACAATGATGGTAAACAAGTAAAACTAGTATATGGTCCAAGCGTCCAAAGGCCAATTAGGTTGGCTAGGTACTTGTTTTATGGTTGCGGTTATTACAATTGAAAAAGTGGTACCTAAGAATTCATTGCATAACCTTAGTGATCATATAGACTTTTGTCCTAGCGACGGATGACTAGCAGTAACAATCCATCTTTCATGTCTCAACAGTGAAGGCAACAATAATTGATTTTTGATGTTTTAGTCTATCACTAAACTGGTGATTTGTGTCGATTTTTAAGCTAGAAAAAATGTAACCTTGGATAGAATTAAATTAAACTGCAATTCATTTGGTTCGGTTCGGTATGGTTGGTTTATATGGAGAAACTACCTCGAACCAAGTCACATATATTAACCACCTAGACTAATTCTATTTTTACAAATTTTTTTGCCAAAGTTAGAAAGAGGATGAGAGATTTCTCACACACATCCAGATAAGGTGTCATGAAGGTTCAAACCTAAGACCACTAATCTGCAAATCAATGTCATTTTCTACAAAACTAGATCCCGTTGGCAATTCTATTTTTACAATTAACCACAAAAACTTAATGTCGTATTACAATTTGGCACCTCCGACCACTTCTATCCACCTTTTTCAAGAGCAAACTTGTCATTCCTAGTGACTAATACGGTACCTAGAGATATCTTCCTTACAGTGAACTTTGTTAATAGCATCGGGACATTTCCATCTCTGAGTCTTCACTTGAGAACGACATCTATGTCGTCCTCTTTTCTTTCCTGTGCTCCAGGTAAAAATCTTTTGTGGATAAAGTCCCCATTTGATGGGTTGATACATTGAAAAATATATTTGATGAATCTGTTTTCTTCGTAAAGTTCTTTGTTAGTTTTATAATCTTTGGTGGAAAGATCCCTAAAGATGGGCTACGATTAGGGGTGGGCATCAAAACCGAAATACCGAAGTCATCCCGAAACCGTGTAAAACCGTGTTAATTTCGTGCCATCCCGTTTGGTGTTGATGTGTAAACGGGATGATACCGTGTCATCCCGTTACTATTTGACACGACATCGGTTTCACATTTGTGATCCCGGTTGATGTCATACCGTACCGAATAGTAAATTATTTTATTAATTCCTATTTTCATTTCAGTTCTAACCCTAAGTCCATAGAGATGTTTTTGTCGACTGCCTCTTTGTTTCTCTGCGTTTTTTCCTCCTTTCTCCTTTCCTCTATTTGATTTTTCTCTTCTCTTCTCCTTTCTCAATCAAATTGAATATGTTCCCAACTCCACAACATCAATCGATCTCATCTTCTTCTCCTCCTCATCCTCCTTTGTCTCTCTCTCTCTCTCTCTCGTTCTTCTCCAAAACGGCAAAACCAAACCCGTGGAAAAGGAAAGCCCCAACCCAACTCGAAGTCTCTCCGAATTTGTAGGATCTTCTTCTTCAAGCCTTACCCTCTGCTACCAATCTCAGGTATTTGTTTTCAAATTTGAGAGATTATTTGATTTTGGGAAGACATGAATTGGTTCTGTAAGCATGTGTGGGAATCTATTAATACCATATGGTATCAATTCTCTTATTATTTAGGATGAATTGGTTTTGATTTTGGGAAGACATGAATTATTAACATGCATATGGGCTCCTGTCAGATTCCTGTTTATGTATATGTATATATATCTGATAGTTATGTTCTTAAAAAAGTTTCTGTGCTAGATTTCAGGCACAATAACTGTGGTTCAGCATCAATTCTATTCCATGACAAACTAGACCTCCAATGGTACACGACATCACTAATCAAGTATCAAGATTTGAAATAGTTGGATTTCAAACCTAAATTCATACATCTAGACCCTAAATACAAAATAAATGAATTTTGATCTTAAATGTTTAGGCTTTTTAATTTGATCTTAAATGTTTAGGCTTTTTAATTGTTTATTATTTTATAATGTTGCATTTGGTTATAAGAACATGTGTGGATTTATTTTTTGCAGAATATGCAAGTACTGAAGCCGCTGCCACCAGGACAAACACATTTGGTTGAACTTGAAAATTTGCAGATTTGATTGAACTATTGTAAGTTGTAACAGGAGCCATTTGATTTTCAGAATTGATTGAATCTGAAGATTTGCATATTTGATTGAACTCTTGTAAAAAATAAAAATACAAACATAAAATTTATTTATTTTTATTTAACATAAATTTAAATTTTTATTTATGTTTTAATCTATGATGGAGGTGGGCTCCACTTTGCCACATCACCCACTCAAATTGGTGAGTAAATAACCTAGGTGCTTAAAATTACTAAAACACTAATGCCACATCATCAAACCTTGGTCAAGGGGGCAAAGTGGGTCACTTTGACTTTAAGGGGGTAATGTAGGATTTGACCATTGTTTCAGGGCGCAACAATTAAGCCTAATTTTTTTATAAACAAACTATAAATAAATAAAAAAACTCAAAAAATGACAGATGACACTATTGAATTTAATTTTGAGTATTAAATTACTTTGATCCCCTATTGAGCGTTTTGGTTTTTTTATGAGGTTTTGGGGTGGGGCTTGTTTTAAGAAATCAATGGTAGTTTTGTAAATTTATAGGAAGTTCGAAGCCTCTTTGTTATGTTGTAAATGAGCTTTGGGTGTGTTTCTAAAATTCATTTCATGTATGATTTTTTTATTATAATTTAAGCTCTCATATTAGGTATAATAATGAATCTCCCATAAAATTATGTTTTTATTGTAACATGTAGAGAGGAATGGTAAAATAAGAACAAAAAATCACATGCTATTGGCAAGAATATAAAAGCTCTTACTTACCCAATAAAAAGGGAAGTATTTTCCCTCCTAGAATATGTTATGATATGCGGAACATTGGAATTCCTTGGGATCTGTTTTGCAAAGTTTTTTTTCCCTGAGTTTTGTAAGTTTTATTCAGTCAGAAAGAAAGAACCACGTGGTTTTTAAAGAGGCTGATGTCCAAATTACCGTGTGGTTATTAAAGAGGTTTAAAAAATCTTTTAAGTTTTAGATGTGTGGCTTCAAATGTTTTGAAGGTGCATGTGTGAGAAGATAAAGTTACTTTTGGTTGTTTGCTTGCCTAATCAGATTACAGAAGCTCGAGATAAGTGAGCCGTTTACTCCTGGTACTGCTGTATATCCTTAGGTTTTGTCTCCGAGCAATTATGTGACCTTTTTGCCACTGGAGGTGGCTTATAAAGTCTAGAATTTCAGCCCATCCCCTAATTTCTCCGTGAGATGCGGGGCTTGTCATACTTCATTTTTTTTTTTAATACAAGTGATAGTCTATATTATATACACATTACTAAATGTGTTATAGAGGTTAAAGGTATCCTTGCAAGTCAAAGTCAATTTTCACTGGATTAGACTTCGTTGATGGCCTCATTATACTTTAGTCGCGTTTGTGCATGTCTTCTCAAATGCCTCATCTCAGCCCAATACCCTTCTAAGAAACGTCATAACACACGAATAATATGTGTACTTTTTGTAAAATAAAAAAGAAGTATTATTCGTGAAAACTTGTACGTGTATAATACTTGAATATTATGTGTATTTTTCTGTATAATTTAAAAGTGTATGAAAAACTAGAGTCTTCTTCAAAAATACGTATACATACACATATATAATACGCAAATTTAACAAGTTATATGGTACATCTTAATTACTCTAGTAAAATGGTGTTATTAGGATAGAGTTTGGTGGCTTACCTCTATTCCCAAAACTCTAGCTGTTAAAATGTGGACCAACATTTTCTAACACGCCTCTAAACTTGTGGGTATTTCTCCATCATTGGAGTCGACATGTGAAATTAGTTTATATCATGAAAATGACCAGAAAGATAAATCATTCATAAATTAATGAAAAACTCTCCAGTCGCAATATGTGTTTTGCTTTAGACACACAGGCACACTTTTGAAGTCAAGGCCTTGGCCAAATTCTAGTAAAATATGAATAAATAGAAGCCAAATGCACTTGCCTAATGGCTTAGAAACTTGTTTACTTTCTAAGCCAAAGTGGACAAAACTTTGAAAAGTCATGCCTCTAATGGCAGGCAGTGTGTGGAAAGATTCTACTCAAAGAATAAGACCCCTTTAATTTCCGTGACTGAATGCTTGCCCTTAAATATGAATGCTAGGCACCAAAGAGGCCTTTTGACAAGGCTCAATCATTAAACCCTAGAAATTTAAGCAAACCCATGAATAACATTTTTGCCATGAAATCTTGTGGTGATCATCATCGAGTGGCTGGTTGGTGTGAAAACTATGATGGTTTTGCTACCAACTCTGTCGAGCATATCGTCGGTGGTGGTACTAGAGAAGATAGTGGTTGTTAGCCAGGTCTTGACAGATGAAGTGAGCACAAAGGGAAGGGAGCTATAACTTTTTTCTTTTTGGGGCAAAGTAACCAAAGCAAATGAAGCTAACTTTGTTGCGTAAACCGACTAATGGACTGGATTATATGACTCATGAGGGGATGGTTAATGTATTATGTATGCAGGTTTATATGAGTTTGTGTATGAATTTGTAAAATTATGAAGTTCGGGATCAAGTTGAAAATAATAAAAAATATCTCATTATATATATATATATATTTGTTTGAAAATATGATCCAAGTGGAATGAGCAGATGATCACCATAAACTTTTACTTTTCTTGCTACTAAATCATTAAATTGGTGATTTAGAATGAATCATTTAGAATTTTTTTTTTAAAAAATAGAGATTGTCGAGAAAGGGAAAGGACAAGAGTGTTACTTTAATATTATGAATACAAAATAAATACATTACTATTTCATGTCAATCAGATTTGATCCATGGCTTTGAATAAAGGTGTTGAAAAATATATATATATTTCATGTAATTGTTAGGCTAAACCCATATATATATATATATACAGTGGCGGATCCACGTTGGGGCAAGCGGGGTCAATTGACCCCCGCAAGCTCGGAATCCTCCATTGGAACCCAGGAACTTGACCCCTGCAAATGCCCAGATGGTGTTTGATAAAATGCCCCAAAGAGGGGCAGCCATGGCCAAGTAAGCAAGCTCACTTGCTGTCCAGTGCGCGCGAGAGGAGCCCAGCGCTTCAGTTTTTTTTTTTTTAATTCCTGACGTCAAAACGACGTCGTTTTGGCTCAGGCATAAAAAAAAAAAAAAAAAAAAAAGACGCACAGACAAATGCAACTCAATAAAACAGATTGGGAATTGAGTTTTTCACTCATTCCTCTCATTCAAACCCTAAATCTCCAACCCCAACCCCTAATTCTACTCATCCTTCACTCAATCCGATAGCCTCCCCACGTGAATCACCCTCCGACGCCGGCCACCTCCTCATCTAGTGGCGGCAGGCAAACCCCAAATTCAATTTGGTTTGAAATTTCCTCTCAAAATTGAAAGTATGTTATCCTCCTTTTTCCTAATCTTTTTGTGCTTTGATGAGATTGATTAATATGTTGTTTAGTTTGAATGAATTAGAGTTTTTAATTAATTATATGTTAGTTTGTATGATTTAATTAGTTTGTATGTTTTAATATGATGGATTTTATCCCTCAAATTGAAATTATGTTACCTATTTCCTAATCTTTTTATGCTTTAATGAGATTGATTAATATGTTAATGAGTTTGAATGAATTAGAGTTTTTAATTAATTTGAATGAATTAGAGTTTTTAATTAATTACATGTCCCCAACTATATCTGCAGCGTACAAAGGCATTGCTTCAAGAAATAACATCTTAGGCGAAAGAAATGAGGCATCCGAACCCAATTTTTCCAATAACCTTGTTGAAAAGTCCCCCCATATAGGTACTGATAATGGTAATGATTCTTTATCCCAAGCCTTGCCATTAACCCCTTCAGTTTTTCAATGCCATGATGATGGTAATGATAAGGCTCTTTCTGATAGTTTGTCTTCAAGGCCTTATGACCCTATAACTAATTACCTTTCTCCGAGGCCTCAATTTCTCCGGTACAACCCAAATAGGCGCCGGGAGCGTTTTATTTTGTATAGAATTTTTTTACCTTTTAGACGTTGACCCCTGCAAACAAAATTCCTGATCCGCCACTGTATATATATATTATTGTGCCAGAGAAATTGCACTAACATATTGTAGTGTACTTCAAAATGCAGAACTCTAATAGTAGCAAATTATTTTAGAGTCAATCCTCAATTACAAAAAGTCCTCCTGACATATAATCGGGCCCCCCTAAAAGAAATTTGTAACACTCAATCAACCCCATGAACTCTTTTCCGTGTTCCGAAGTTCCTTACAACATCGTTACAATTTACCCCTTCTTTATCTATGTGACAACAATTTCGAGCTAAAAGCAACCAATAAATTCAAGCTTCATGCCCAAAAATCAAAGAAGCTTCATCCTTCATCGATCAAACTTCAAATAGTATAAATACTTAGCTCAGATACATCAATTGTCAAGAATGAGGTCGTATTATCGTAGTAGGCCTGAAATTTGAAATACTTGAATAAAAGCAAAGGGTTTTCTTGAGTAACAGGTGATGTTCATGTTCTACTTTCATTCTCATGAAATGAATCAAGAGAAATCCAACATGCACCCTAAAAACTTGAGACCTGATCACAATATATATCAAATGATCATGAAAATTAAAACTAAACTATTTTTATAACATACCAATACACCTACAATAAAGTTATACGAAATATCAAACTCACCATAAATATAATATATATTGTCATCACCGTTTATATGAGTTGTATCTGAAACCTAAATACCACTCGATCAAAAGGCTAATTGGTTAATTCCAAACCAATTACAAGCATTAATATGATAAAGATATAACATTTCATATAGTCACGCGACACGAAAAAAAGTAATTGACTTTTTATTTTATTTTTTATGTCAGAATTTTTTATTTTTTATTTTTTCTGACACCAAATCATTTCAAATATGAGCAAAGTAAGATCCCAAGACACGTCGGGAAAATTATAAAGAGATTAAATTGAGTAGGTCCGATTGTGACCACAAAAAATGGTGGGCCCCACGTGACCAATAGAACCGCCCTAGTCGTCGTGGGTCAGCGCTTAGCCAACTTAAGGGCAGTGCGCGAAACATGTTAGCACAGCTTTTTTCCACCTGACACGTGGCAAATCCAGCAGAGCCTATGTCAGTCAAACGTTTTTCTTATCCATTGAGGCATCCTGTCTTCTTTCTTAACGATTTACCATATAACCTTACATTTTCATTTGTATTTTTGGGAAAAATTTAGCAAGCACCTTGAACTTTTGGACATTGTTCCTCTTTGCCCCCTGCGAATTTCAAAATGGTTTTGAGTCTTCTACACTATGTTCTTGCCAATGTCCTTAAGACTGTCAATTATGTCACAATATTTCGTTAGTTTTCATCGTGTGCAATTCACATGACTAAGTTTTAAGAACATATGCATCAATTGACATCGCAATCAGGCACGGACCAAATTTGAGCGTTGGGAGTTTATTTGAGTGGTAAAACATGAAGGAAAATTTTAGTGTAAGGGGCATAGCGAAGTTGGATCAGTAAAGCAAGTCCCAACTTGAATGGAAGTAATAACCTTTAGTTTGACAGAATAATTGACATAACTAACAACAGGAGAACATTGGCATGAATTGAAAGTTCTGGGGGTTTCATAACCAAATTGAATGTTTTAATGTTTAAAGGACAGGGTATTGAGGGGGCATTACTAAGTTTCTTTTATTTTTATTTCATATCGAATGAGGATACATTGAACTATTGAACTCTTTCTCGTAACCGGGGATAAATATTTTACAGAATCCTAGCCTTAACCAAATGTGATAATCTGCTGATAATTTTAATGTTGATGTTGTATAAACCCACGTACTTTTGTATTTTGAAGTTTTTTTAAATTTTATTTTAAGATTTATGATAAAAAGATAATTAAATGAAAGTTTTAAAACGAAACATTCTTAGACATGAGTATAAGACCAGAACCAAGAACATCAGCTCATTGAGAAAGAAAGAGCTAAGCTATAATTATTTTCACCAAGTTTTTTTTTTTGGTGGTGGAATTCTAAAGCAGATTACATAGTGGTCTCCTTAGGAACCCAAGATTCCTAATTTCACAAAGTTTCTGTGTGTGGTGGTGACACTAATGAATTCTTCCTACATATCATGACAGTAATCTTGGAGCTTTTTTTTTTTTTATAATCAAATAATTTTTCAAAAAGAAAGACTATATAGAAAATTACAATGTTTTATTAGAAGTATAAACGCCATGCATATGCATGAAATGAGATTGGGGCTTAATTAAATTGACCCACTATAATGTACATTTAACAATTCAAAAGGAAATTTTAAATTTTAAAAAGAATCTTGAACTATGAGCTTGTTTTGTTATATAATTACAGTTTTTTCTTGGTACGTACAAAAAATCTTTGAGGGAAAAAAAAAGAGAGAGAGAGAGCTGAGAAAATCTCATTTTCCTTGACATGAAATTATGGTTCAGCTCCAACATCAGTTGTTGAACCAAGCCCCACCTGCAACCATGGTGAGGAGCCCCCACTGGTATTGATATCCTTTAGTTCACTTAGCTTTGCTAACTTCACCGTACTGTCTGCTTCATCAACCACATTCTGCATTGAAAAATCATTACTATTGTTATTATTATTTGTGTTGTTGTTGTTGTTGTTATTGTTGTCGTTAATGTTGTCATTGTCGTTTTGGTGGGAGGAGTGAAGATGGGGATTGTCCTCCTCTTTTGTCCCAATCCATGGTTGTAAAAAGAAATCTGTCGAGACTTCCAAGCTTGATTGATTGGGACGTTCTCTTCTTCCTCCACCATTCTCATCTACCGGAGCTGGTAGATTAAGATCAAGCTTCAGATCAAGTGGATCCGAAGAAGCATCAAACTTAGGCCTTTGGTTCATCATTTGTTGCTCCAAACTTTCTTGAAACTCATGGAACTTGGATAATGTAGACGTGTCTGTCGTGGCGTTGGATGTGATCCAATGGCACCTCTTGTGTCCGCCCAATGCCTGCCCGGAAGAGAAAACCCGGTGGCATATCGAACATTCGTGCACCTTCGCTTTTCTCTTCGAGGTATAGGCTGACGGGGTGTTAGAGCCGTGGTCGAATTGTAGGGTTGAATTAGGTTTATTGGGGAAGAATTCTTCATGTGTGATGACATCATCGTCGGCCATACTATCTTCGTGGTGATCGAGCCGGGCGGCAAAGCACCCTTTAACCTTCTTGTGGCTAGCCCTATGACCTCCCAACGCTTGGTGGGAATTGAACACTTTCTTGCATGCTTTGCACTCAAACAAGCCTTTGTTGGCGACCCCTTTGGCCTTATTGTTGTCTATGGCCACCCCACGTGACATAGGAGCCATGATGTTCATAGGTTCTCTTCTTTCCTCTTCTTTGCTAGCTGAAGCACAAGACTCCTCCGGCTCAGGAGGATCAACCGTGGCATTGGACAACATCATTAAGCAATTCGCAAGGTCTTCTTCCTCATTTGATGGGCAGTGTGAATTGAAATTGCCCACTTTGGCTCTCATCGATCTCTTCCTTTTCGACCACCCACATCCTCTCCGTCCGCTGGCCCCGTCCTCCCCATCGGAGCCCGGGGAGGACACGAGGGGTTCGGCATCTATGGAGCTACTACATTTTCCATGTTCAAGGAAAGATTTCCAAGACAAGAACTCTTTGCCGCAATTCTCACAAACCCGGCAGCTCTTTAGGCGATTAGGGTTTGTTCTTAGGGCATACATGCACTTGTTGGGAGATGGAACATTGCCGCCGAGTTTGTCCTCCCAATCACTGGGTGGATCGTCGTCGTCGATGTGACCTTCATCCCCTATTCCATGTGCCCTCATGTGCCCTCCTAGCGCTCTACCACATCCAAATCCTTTCTTGCAAATTTTACAAAAGTGTTTGAAGCCTGATTGCTGGTCCACAATCAAAGCCATTAAATTAAAAAGACAACAAAAAGAAAAACCCCAAAAACAAGGGAAAGCAAATTAAAAACAAAATAAAAAAACAAAACAAAATGCTAGAGAAAAGGGGTGATGATGGAAGTGGGTCAAGAATGGAAGAGAAAAGGAAGGTGTTTGTTCTTGTAGTGTACGGAATCGTGGGGTTGTATGGTGATAATTAAGAGTTTCTAGTCCTAGTTTTTAGTTGAAAGTGTTGGTTTGGATTGAATTTGTGGATATGGGAGAGAGAGAGAGAGAGAGAGAGAGGGGGGGGGGGGGTGAGAGAGTTCTTGATGAGCTTTGGATGTGATGACATTGTGACAAGTGGACGGAGGCTTAGATGGGTAGAGACTTTTTCTGTGGAGGTGTCGCCGCCGAGTCAAAGCCACATCCAAGGGATGGACGTCCGTACATCAAGAGTACGTTTTTGAGTTGTGTTTGTGTGAGTGTTTGTTTGTTTTGTGTGTGAGAGTGTGTGTGTGTTTGTGAGAGACTTAGAGAAAGAGTGTGTGTGTGTGTGTGTGAGGGAGTGAAAGAGAGGAAAGGAGAGAGTGGTTCTAACTGCCATACCTATTCATATCCCTTCAATTCCAAGCCAAGAAAACTAATCTCTGCTTCTCCTTACTTGTCGGTTGGTTCAAGCTGCTTTTCCACACATTAAATTAATTATTTCCATTATAGATAACTAATCTTTTTAATTAATGTTTTTGTTTGTTTCTTTTTTTCTATTTTATGAGTTGCCCAAATACAGAATATACCCCTTTAAGTTCAGAAGAATGCCAACGATAATTGGGCATTTGCTACTAAACTTAGATGTCAAATGACTGGATCAACTATTTGAAGTGACACTAATTTTTTTTTTAATGACTTTTTTTACATGTTATTTTATTACATTGTATTTAAAAGCTAGTACTAGGGCGAAGTGTTAGGATCTCAAACTGCGTATATTAAGCTAGCTTGTCATCAATCAAGTCATAAAATTAGTTCAGTTGATATCTGATTACCCATTAACTTTACTATTCGAGCACAACTAATCACTCGTTTCAGCTTATTCTACAATCATCCCGTAATCCAAACTACTCATTTCTTAGGGCATTTATTATTTTCACAAAATTTGGAATATATATATAGTTGGTGCTTAGTGGCGGCATGAATAAAAGGTTGGATTATGAGTTAAATAATGTTATCCATATTTTGCATATATTTTGTACACGGAGGTTTGATATTGTAGAGCACTAAACCATTGTACACAGCTATTTGTACTATATTACTAACCACCTCTTTAATACAGATGGATTCTATATACACTAGTGGGATTCACTTCTATTAAAGATGTGGTCAGGTTTAGCATAATGTGATCAGTAAATATGGTACAAAATGACAATGAAAAAAATGAAAAAGTATAAGTAGGTCGTCATAATATTTCCATCATGTTAGAGTGTCCAATATAATCAGGTCAACTTTCCCTAATGTCAAAATTTTATAAATATTTGTATTGAGTGAAAATTTTGATATAACTAGGACCAGAATAATTCGTTGAATTGTGTAATTAAGGCATTATTAGTTAGAGTTTGTACTTCCTAAATAGTTGAGATCTCAACGCAACACAGCTTCTGGGTCAAGAAGGTGCACTATTACTATTTCAATTCGTCACTGAACTCTTGGTTAAGCACAGACATTACTTTCACAAGTGAAGTGGGATTAGTCACTAATCAATCATTTCTCATTCAGGCATTGCTTTTGCTTTTGCTTTGATTCAAAGCATTCACAGAAACAACTAGTAGCTGAAGTAGTGAGAGTGATTAAGCAAACAAGTACACGCTTAGTTCAGCCTTGGTGAAGCTCCCCTATATACTTAAGTAACTTGACTGCACCTTACCTACAAATTAAAGCACTAAGAAAAAGTTGAACGGTCCATTATTAAACTCAACATGTATGGCATGCACTTGGATGTGGGTTGTTGTTTAATGTCTTTTGTAAATTTTTGTTACAAATTTTTAAATAACATTGAAAAAATTAACTTAATTCATAACATGTGTGTAAATAAAATACAAAGTTTATTAAGTTATCCTACATATTATATTATTTTGATTAAGTCTAAAATGAGGTTAATAAGTGCATCAATTAAGTCTAAAAAAAGAAGGGCCTACACAGGTCGGGTCGAGGGTTTCAAATCCCAAGTCCAAGCCCTACCCAATTCAAGAGAAGGTCAGGCCGAACGAGCTTAATTAAAAAACGAGTCGGGCATGGCTTTGGCCCATCGAGCCTCGATCTACCCACTTCAGCCCATGGACTTAAGGTCAAATGACGATGTATTATGAATGAGATAATAATGTTTAGAAAATTTTGAAATATAATATAGGAAAGATCAATTTCTAATTAACAATTACTATTTACCAAGAAAAGATAGATTAGCATATGTGATGGCCATAACAGTGTGCTTGCCCTCTTATAATGAGATTCGTATCTCCTTTCTTGTATATTTTAATTTGAGTGCTGCTATTTAGATACACAATATTGACTACTTTAGCTGACCACTTTATGTGGCAATTGATGTGTCATGCTAACTCAATTAATGAATGTCGCCATGTTAATTAAAAAACCCTAGCGTTCCTAGTAAGTGGACTAATGTCAACATTCATTAATTGACATGACATGACACATCAGTTGCCACATAAGGTGGTCAGCTAAGGTGGTCAATGTTGTGTGTCTAAATAGCATTTCTCTTTTAATTTAGAGTAATTAGCCTATTTATTGTATTAAAAAAATGGGTGAGAAGATCCTCTTCTTAATGGGAAGGGAATATTTATGAAAAGTTACCCAATTTGTTACCGCAAGATCCATTCCCTTTTTTTTTTTGGCCAACGAAAGTGAGTTTTATTAAAGATGAACAAAAACATTAACATCCTCTGCAAGACAATTAAACAGCCAATTTGGGCAAACCAACACCCAAAAATGAGCTCCTCGCTGCTTAGACACAAACGATGCTACCAAATGGGCTGCTCGATTACAAGAGCAACTAGTGTGCATATAGATAACTCAATCCAGCCGATCTGCTAACGTCTGGATGTTGAACACAACGTTTTCCACCTCCACACCCACTACCGTCTCCTTCCTTAACACAGTAATGATCTCCTTTGAGTCTGACTCGATTACTATTTCCTTAAAACCTCCTGTCCAGCTGGCATTTATTGCCTCCTGAATGGCCAAGGGTTCTGCAATGATAGCAGATTGACAAACCAACCCACCTTCACCACCTGCCTCCAGGAAGCAGCCAAGATCATCTCTACAGACCAACCCCGCACCACCACGCAATGTCTTCGCTGGCCACGCTTCGTCACAATTATATTTCGCCATGCCAGCCGAAGGCTTTCCCAGGACGATGCCGAGAAGACCGACCCTCAGGTGGCCTGGGTTGGTTGTGAAAGTCCGGTCTTGCAAGTCCTTAGGTAGCACGGAACTCCTCAAATTGGCTAATCATAAGAAGGAGGGCCGCATCAGGGCACTGATCCATTCCCTCAAACACAACCATATTCATACTCTACCAAATCCTCCAAAGACCAAACACCAACATCTGCAGCAACTCATCGCCACCTTCTAGCAGTCTGAAGTATTCAAACAAAGCAACTCAGTGAGCTCGAAAATCTCCCTGCGAAAAAGAGAAGTATCAAGTTGGAGCGAACATGCAAACCAAAAAGCTCTCGCAAATTCACATTTTTTAAAATTAAAATAAATAAAAAAAGTCTCTGTGTTTCATCCTTCTCCCCACATCTTGGGCACAAATTGGGCACATTAATTCGTCGCTTCCACAAATTATGTCTCACAGCTAAGGAATTCTGAAATCCTCTCCACATGAAAATTTTGAGTTTAGGAGGAAATAGCAATTGTTGAGAGTATTTGTCCCACATTGAAAAGTTAAGGGACCAAGCCTGGGTTTATAAGGAGTTGGGCTACTCCCCCCATTGCCAATTGGTTTTGGGGTGGAACCTCAACTTCCTTCAGCAACTTCCAGATGCTTTGCCAATCGTCCTGGCGACAATTCCGATCACTACATTTACCTTCACCTTTCTTTCCTAACTCCCCAGTTCTCCTAAGTGACAGAGCTAAGTGATACCCAGATTTTATAGTATATATTGAAAATACCTGTAGGATGACTAAAAATGCCTAGAGGGGGGTGAATAGGCTAATTTGAGTTTCTTAGCAATAAATAACAACATACTTTTCAAGTAGGATTGATATGGGTTATCAATCTTGAGATGTGCAGAGCTGAATGTAAAAGAACACGCATATATTTATTTTACGTGGTAAAACCCCACCTCTGGGGAAAAATCCACGGGACTCCTTAGTCCAGAACAAATCCACTATAGAATTGAGATTACAAGAGGTACTCACACACACTTATCCTAGACTCAATCTAGATAAAGTTTACCGACTTCTGTGTAATTCAACTTCTGTCACGGGATGATCTTCAACACTCCTTACGTTGAACGCAATCCTGGTGGCGATTGTTTCAAGCTCAGCTGGAAGACAAACGCCACAACAATTTTGGTGCCCTCAACCATATGAGTCACCGACATGCATATGTATACAATTATGAATGATGAAAATATTCAATAAGTCACCAAGCAACAAGGGAGAACTTGATGACTTACTAAGGAAAATAAACACAACAGCTTTTCACAAACAGATTCAATATGCTCTCCCAAAGATAATACGTGAAAAGTGGAAGAATAAAGAGAAACAACCGTGCTTTTATTCAAAACAGGTTTCTCTCCATAGAGAGAAACCCATGTGTTCACAAGTGCTGTGCAACTACAACTCTAAAACTTATTCAAACTAAAACACCCAAACCTGATGCACAAGGGTCTCTTCATGAGACGTCCAGGCAGGACAAGCCAACTATCCCATTATGAATATGAAACCTGATTCAACAAGGACTCATCGTGACAACACCAAACAACCACTATTATTAAGAAATAATTTTCTCCTAAATCAAGGTAACTATGAGATAAGCAAGGTGCACATCATGAAGATAAATGTAAGTAGTTTAACTTAAATCACAATGGCATCAAAAATAGCTGTAATTATAAACCTTATTTTGAATGCATGATTATGTCATGATTTACCCTGTTTGTCAAGTTCCTCATATGGTCAAGTCATGCCTCGGAAGTATGTGGTTGAGCGAGTTATGCCAAAACATCTAGTGACAATTCCTCTCAAACTAATTTCCAACCTATGCTAAAGTCTAGGAAATACCAATACAAATTTTTGTACTAACAATCTCCCCCTTTGGCATTTCCTGGACAAAACACTAGATTACATATCAACCATGTTTACAAGAAAACCTACACAACCTAGTTTACTTTGTCAAACAGATATTCAGTTCTTGTAACGTCTGCACACCAATAACTAGACTACCAGTGAAACATAATAAAATTGATATAATAATAACCAGAACTTGATACAGTTAAACAACAATATTTCATATGTCAGGAGATTAAGTAGAGTACTACAAGTTCTGATCCAATAGACAAAAAAAGTTATCTCCCCCTAAAGTTCATGTTTCTACTTTCGACAGTTACTCCCCCTAAGTCTCATATGTAACACAAAATATTCTCCCCCTTTTTGTTTAGGAAATCCAAAGGAACACAGAGAGAACTTCAAAATAGAACAAATCCAGAAGCAGAACAGATGAACCTTAGATGATGCAAGCTTGAGGAGGACGAGGAGGATCAGTGGGCTGAATGTGCCCAACAAGTAACAACAATAGCTCACTATAGGTGTCAAGACGATCTCTAGATGCGACGAAGAAGCGTATGGGTCACTTGATGGGATGCAGAGAGCAAATACAAAAGAGCATGTTTCTCGATGAAGAAACCATCCGAAGTACAATGAGCATCGTTGCGGTGTAAAGTGACCTGATTGTTGACTTTGATGGTGTCAAACGAGCCAATATCATCTGTTGGCAGCGGAGGGACACCAGCAAGAGCAGCCAAGGTTGTGATAATCCGAGGGAGGACAAGACTGGATGTCGGAACAATGGCATTGGCAGCACTAGCGACAATGAGGCTTTCACGAACATAGAACTCAACGCTCGACTGATTGCTCAATCACAAGCTGGAAGAGAAAATGAGCAGCTTTCCAACTCACTTTCCCATGCTGGGAAGAAGGATTAAGATAATTTCGCACAAGCATATACAGAGTATGGGTCCACTGAGACATCATGCTAGAGGAGAGCTCGATGGGGGGCACTGCAGGAGGCAACACATAGAGTCGATTCACTAGTTGACGATGCGGAAGAAAATCTGGAACCGACTCACACGAACTGCCAGAGCAAATGAGAGTCAGACCAAGGGTAGCCAAAATAAAGTAGAAGCTAGCGGAATCGCAATCCCACGCACACGCACAACCAATCCGGGCAGAGCAACAGAGGCAGTGGAGACATCGGGTAAATTGTCATAAAACTCACGAACAATCCGGAAATTTGGTAGAGGCAACCCATGAACCAAGGGCAAGAGGCGATGTCTCGTGAGAAATCGACAAATGTGGGGCCAAAGCTTGAAAGGTCGAAGTCCTCTTCGATTAAGATGGGACGATGACAGACCACGTCTGTATATCTGGTAGAGCATGCCTGAGAAACGAAGTGAGAGACTGGTGGATGAGGACGAGAAGTGGTGCTGGAGCACGAGCGCGAGAGGAAGAAGGCCGTGATGGGGATTCAGCTGGCGTGTCTCCGAAGAGAACATCATCCGCGCAAGAGCGAAGGACTTGACAGTGACAACGAGGAGAAAGCAGACGACTCAGTGGTGACCATGGTATGAGACAAGACAGAGCGTAACCTTGGGTAATGGCAAACTGTCTTAATATGACGAAAGAAACCTACTAAGTAAACACACAACATAAAACACACGTGTGTTTTTGGTGTTGATTTTTGTTTTGTTTTTTTGTAATAATAAAAAAAACAAAAAAAAAATAGAATTTGAAACAAAAATAATTTAACATCAAACAAAACTAATAGACGAACAAAAAAACCAAAACACCACAACCAAGCCATAAAACTCAAAACATAACAAAACACAATACAACCAAAACTCTCTAAATAATATGTTCCATCATAAACAGTCACCATGGAAAAGAATAAACCATCTAAACGAAGTGAAGAAGGAAAAAAAAAGACACAAAAAGAAATACAGGAAACAAAGCTCAAAAAGTGAGCAAAACCAAAACCAACCAGAAACCACCAGTGTAATTTATGATTTTAGGATTTTGGCTCTGTATAAATTAATAAATAAGAGGTTCAAAAAAGAGACACATAAGAAAAAACTAAACAACCTAATCACAAAAAACAACAAAACAAAAGAACTAAACCCCCAAAAAACCAAAGAAAAAAAAAAAAACACCAGTTGGGGGACAGAACACTGATGGAACCGCACGACAAGGGAGACACAACACAACCGAGCCGGACCGAGGAAGAGCGACACCCTACACACACAGGAGAACCAAAAACAACAATACCGTACCACCATCCCTCCCGCCCCCCACCCCGACCCCTCTCTCTCGCCCCTCCCCCCTTGCACTTCGGCACCGCTCGGCCTCAGCCCCGCCGGACCCCCCCGCCCGCAACCACCCCCCCGCACACGTCCTACAACAACCTAGTAGTAAGGGAAGGAGGAAGATAATCAAAATAGTAGGCCAGGACATGCCTATTGTCAAATTCAAAAAAGGGTCAACGCGCAGTCGTTCGACACAATCCACTCACCGAGGGAACGTCAAAGTTCGAAACAAACAACGCCTGAAGTTCTATCAGAGGCAACCCCACACCAAACGCCAGACGCTCAAGGTCCTCACCCCCACAAGGTTGGAGCTATACAAGCCACAAAAACAGAATGGGAAGCTCAACCAAAGGTTCAGACATAGCTCAAAGGACAGTAAGCCAAGCTAACACCAAAGAAAAACAGGCAGTAAAAAGAAAGTAAAGGCGATAAAAGCAAGTAAACGTTAACAACAGGAAGCGGAATGGCAAACTTCACGGGCCTCACAAAGGCAAGCCCACCAAGCCTCCTAGGCCAAAAGACAAAGCTGGCAGCAACGGACAACAAGGTCAGCAGGAAAAGAAGTCGCCCAAGAACTGTGAAGGGAAAAAACCCGTAGAAGAAAAAAGAGAAAAAGGCGAAAGCCAAAAAAAAAAAAAGACAGTGAAAAAAAACCACAAAAAGAACAAAAAAAGAAGGAAAAAACAAAAAAAAAAAAAAAGAAAAAAAAAAAACACAAAAAAACAGGACAGAACAAAAAAAAAAAAAAAAAAAAACAAGAAAAAAGAAAAAAAAAAAAAAGAAAAAAAGAAAAAGAACAAAAAAAAATAAGAATAAAAACAAAAAAAAGGGAAGATAAAAAACAAACAAAAAGAGAAGGTGATAAAAAAAAAGGGAAAAAAAAAAAATAAGAAAAGAGGGGAAGGGGGCGGAAGAAAATTATGAAGAAGATAGGAGTGGACAAAAAAAAAAAAAAGAGGGAACCAAACCACTACATTTTATAAAATATAAAAAAAAAAAAAGAAAAGAAGATAAACCAAAAAAGGAGAACAAAAAAAAAAAAAAAAAATATATTATTTAAAAATAACTTTAAACTCTCTTCACAACTTACTAACTAATTCTAACATCAGTCAATGACTAAGTGACACTTGTAACAATCACTAAGTGACTAAGTGACCAATAATTTAGGCTCTACATACTCTAACATCTCCCCGCAAGATTATGGGTGGAGAAGCCAACCATGAGATTGGAACAATGTCTAAACCAAAAAGGTAGAAAAGCCTTGAATGCGCTGTAGTTGAAGCTAGAGTAGACTACATATTTGTTTTGCTTGGAGCACCAATCCAAAGCGTGAGATAGAAGAGTACTGCTATAGTGAGCTGCATGTGAAGCATATAACCCAGCAAAGATTCCATCGTTTTACTTTCCACTGATCCAGAGATACCATCAACTCGTCCAGTCAACTAATTTCCCAACCTGATTGACCATTACCAATTGTGTGCCCATGAGATTTACCAACCCTTCCAAATCAATGATGTAATCAGACCCCCACATCAAGATAGAGATAGAAGAAGAGAAGAGAGAAATTCTAGAAAGAGATAGAAGAAGAATGAGATAGAAGAAGAGGAGAGGGAAATTCTAGAAAGAGATAGAAGAAGAGAAGAGGGAAATTCTTGTTCCCTAAGAATTTAGAGAAATGAGATAGAAAGCAAGAAGAAGTGGGAAATTCTTTTGTTCCCTGAAGATTGTAGAAAGAAGATAGAAAAGAGGAAGAATTAATAAATTCTTTGGTTCCCTTAGAGACTGGAGAAAGGAGTTTGTTCATTTGAGATTGGAGAAACGGATAGAAGAGAACGAGATATGAGAAATTCTTTGTTCCTTGAGATAAGAAGAAAGAGATAGAAGAGAATGAAATGGGAAATTCTTTGTCCCTTGAGATAAGAAGAGTGAGAGAAGAGAATTGTGACAGAACCATGTAAGGAGTAATTGATTGAAGATTTTCTTAAGAATCAAGAATAGGGGTACTGAGATTTTGGATGCACAAGAAAATTAACAGAGCAGAGAACAAAGGAACCATCAATATTTGATCAATGGTGATGTATTCAAGAACATGAAGTTGATTTTATAGCAAGCAAAGGTGAATAGAAAACTTGAATCTTTGACTATAGGTATTCTCCAATTATTGAAATCAGAGAGATAGAGGATGAACAATAGACATACCCAACCAGAAGAACATCCATATGACCCAAATAGCAGAATTGCAGTGGAAGAGAGAGTTGCAATAAGCAGCTGCATCAAGGCACGATCGTGCATCTTCCAGACTTGATAAGCATCAATCTCAACACCTTCAAGATCTAAACCTTTATCAAAATGTGCAGGACATTTCCTTGAACCATCCACAAAACCCAAGAGGCCATGACCTTCAAGAAGAAGATTCATTTGGAAATGCCAAGTCCAATAATCTGTATCAACAAGCCTGACTGTCACAGATGTATGTAGAAACAGTAGGAATGAGAGTTGCAATCAGAGATTGAACAAGTGGAAGTTGAGTAGGAGTCACCATCTTGTTGAACAACAGAAAGAACGAAAGAGTTACAAAGAATAGTCGATGAGGCAATAGAGCGAACATGTAGTAGGCAAAGCGTAGAGAACAATTCTTGGCACTATCGTGAAGAAAGAAAAGCCAAAGAACCAGAAGCAAGAGAACAAAGATGAGTAGAGATTGGAAGGGGGAAGCAGAAAAGCTCGGAATTGATCAAGTACATTGAAAATTCCCAAAATCGAGTATCAATTGAGTATAATCCCAAAATCAGCAACAAAACCCAATTGAGACGTCCTCGAATCAAATATGAGACTGAAAATCCCAAAAAATAAGCTGAATAGAAACACTAAAGAAGCCAAGGAAACCATCAACCTTGAGAGAAGAAGCCATAGTTGAAAGCTTTAGGAAGAAACGAGGTTGGGAAGAGGTACAGGAAACGAAATTAGGTTTTGCAGATTTGCAATTGAAGAAATTAGGTTTTGCAGAATGAAGAAGAAGATTAGAAATTAGGTGTGGCAGAGAGGAGAAGTGGAGAAGATGAAGAAGAAGATCAGAGTAAGAAGGCGGAAGACAAAGAACTCAGGTAGATCGAGAAGGCGTGAGCCACCAAGGGCTCTGATACCATGTTAACAAAAGAGAAGTAGAGAGAGAATTAAGAAGAAGATGAACGTATTATTTTCTCAGTTAACTTTACAATACAGAGAGTTAAGCTTTATAAGGCTCTAACTGATTACAACAACTTACTAACTAATTCTAACATCAGTCAATGACTAAGTGACACTTGTAACAATCACTAAGTGACTAAGTGACCAATAATTTAGGCTCTACATACTCTAACATCATCAAGAGTACGTTTTTTAGTTCTTTTGTGTGAGTGTTTGTTTGTGTGTGAGAGTGTGTGTTTGTGAGAGACTAAAGAGCGTGTGTGCGGGAGTGAAAGAGAGGAAAGGAGAGAGTGGTTCTAACTGCCATACCTATTCGTATTCCTTCAATTCCAAGCCCGGAAAACTAATCTATGCCCCTGAATGCTTGTCGTGAATCAAGTGATGATCATGCACTTAGTTGAGTTTCTAATTATTCAAACCCTTAAACTGTTTTCCTTGAGAAAATATACTGTATGGTTTCTTAAGTTGAGAGTTTATACTACCTAAATAGTTGAGATCTCAACGCAACACAGCTTCTGGGTCAAGAAGGTGCACTATTACTATTTCAATTAGTCAGTGAACTGTTGGTTAAGCAAAGACATTGCTTTCATCAGTGAAGTGGGATTAGTCACTAATCAATCATTTCTCATTCAGCCATTGTTTTTGCTTTGATTCAAAGCATTCACAGAAAGAAAAGAACTAGTAGCTTAAGTAGTGAGAGTGATTAAACAAACAAGTACACGCTTGGTGAAGCTCTTAAGTAACTTGACTGCACCTTACCTGCAAATTAAATCACTAAGAAAAAGTTGGATGGTCCATTATTAATTCATAAACTGCATCATAACAACTACCTAAAATTTTCATTTCCAGTTGCAAACTAGCTAATAATTTTCCCTTCTATTTAACTTAGGGGTAACAACCAATGTATTGATTCCTAACTCAGTGAACTTGAAGGTGCTCCACTACACTTTTATTCATTTATCTTTGTGTTATATGGGGTGGATTTTAAGTTGCATTTGGATGCTCCCAGTCCCAGCCTAGAATTTTGTATGAGTTTGGGAATTTTTTTTATTTTATACAAGTGTTATTGGGGAGGATGGATTCGAAAATATGACCTCATATGTAGGAGCAATTACTTTTAACCACTTGAGCTACGAGTCCATTACAATGATACTATAAGATTCAAAAGTCAGCATGAAAAGGATTTTATTTTTTAAAATTTTATCTTTTATTATTACTAGCCCTTCGGCACTTGGTTTTTTAAATTTTATTTTATTTTATTTTAGAATTAAATAGGATAATGGGTAATTGTGTTCTATAAAAATACGACATATTCTCTGATTTTGTTTTTAATTTTTTTAAATATGAAAAAGTATGAATTTACCACATTATCCTTATGTAATTAATAATTTCAATTCTTAATATTTTCATTAATCAATGACATTTTATAATATTTTGAATGTTTTGCAATTATCGTATTTTGCTTTATATATATATTGGAATGAATATGATAAGGACTTCTTTCTTGAACCATATTGTTGGTGGTAGAATTCTATAGCGAGGAATGACTCATTGTTAGTAACCGCAGTATGTTTTGGGCTAGGTTGTAGTAAAAGAATCTCAAGGGTAGGGCCTGGATTAGAGTGGTTTGGGCCTTGTTGATGCTTCTTGCCCATCGGCTAATCTCAACTTCCCATGCAAATACCACTTTTAAACATCAGTTTTCTCCTACAATCAAGCTTATGACATTCAATTTAAATGATGATTTCATGGCTCACAGATTGAAACCTATTTAATTCAAATTTCAGCTATATACATATGGAAACTATATTTTTTAGAATTCTATATTCGTAGCTTTATTAAAATGGTAGCATATACCTACCTTTTAGTTATAAATTTATATATTGAGTTTTTCAAAATTCTTTGATGGAATTTTTTTGTCATAATGTTAATTTTTTAATATACCTAGTATGGAGGTATAACTTCTTTTTTTTTAAACATATGTGTGTTTACCTGGCATTGAGGTGCATCAAATAAGTATTTTACCTATAGACAGGTATATCAAGTTCAATGGTTAGTAGGGTATTGTACCTGGAGCATAGGATTATCAAATTTAAGAATAATATTAATAGTTCATGAAAAAATAGTATATGAGTGGGCAATTGTATTATCAACGAATAATAAAAGGAGTACACAATACAATAAGTGGCAATGAATTAACATATTTATGCACAATATGTGCATTAATAAAATCCACGTTAAATAGGAATTTTCACAAATCAAGCACAAGAAAAAAATGAAGTTCCAACTTTTACATTTAAAATGTAATTATTCTTTTAATTACATGATCAAATCTAATCATTAATGGCCTATAAATCCTCATCTTACCTGTTTTAGACAATAGGGATAAATAGGAACAAAAAATTTAAAAATAAATCAATTAAATACAAAAGATTGAGTCAGCATGTCAAAAATGGAATGTAATCTACATGGAAAACTAGTCAAATCACTTATATCAACAAACAATAATTCGAGGACTAGACCCAATTATTGGTTGGATTTTTGGACCTTTATCAACTTTTCTAATAAAATTATGATGATGTGGACTCATTTAAATTCATTAGATTAATCTAATTGTTAATATTCTCTTAAATGTGTGTAAATGCATGAATGCTAAATGCTGAAGCTCGCTCAAGATCCTGTTTTTAATATTATGCCAAAATCTTATACCAAAACCCATTCAAGATTTTTAATACTTTAAAAATAAAAAACTTGAGAACCAAAATGTTAACCAAGAAAAAAAAAATCTCATGCCAAATACAATAAATGGAAATATTAAGCCATTTTCGGACTCATAAATGATATATTTTGTGCGGTAGGTACGAGGGCAGGGTGCTCTATATAAGTGAGTTATTCTCGTGTGGGGTTTTCCAATCCATATAGAAGAAAAAAAAAAAAAAAGGGACTACAAAAATTATTGTGCTCCTTAGTTGCCATGGCAAGGCTTCCCTATTAGTGAATCCCCATTTATCTCGTACTTTTTCCTCGGGAAGTGAATTGTTTTTTTTATTCAAATATCATTTTTCAGGCATCTTTGATCTGTGTAGTTTATTGAAGTTTTTGGTCCATGTGGTTTCAATTTTAACAATTTAATCCTGTAATTTGATGAAGTTTATTTCAATGAAGAATAAATTATTGTCGCTTTGGTTTTATTTTTTTGGCCATGCGTTGTCACTTTGGCATTGATGCTATGTATTTTTCATGTAGATGTGGGATTGAATGAGGCAGCTGACCCCTTTTGCTATGAAACCTGCGGACCCTCGTTTGGAATGCTGGAATGTGTACAAGATTGCGCTAAGAGGCAATTTAATAACGGACGTTGCATACCCATGGGAGCCGAGACACTTTGTTGTTGTAGCCCTTCCCCCCGAACCCCTTAAGATATTTATTATTCAAAAATTCATTTTAGCATAATATATTATACAAAAGTCTAAATAGAGCCTATTTGTAGAGAAAATTTTCAAATTAGCCATTTGTTATTTTCTAATCGGTTCTTAGTGTGTTAACATTTTATAAGAACCAATTAGAAAATGACTAGTGACTAGTTTTGAATTTTTCTCTTCAAATAGGTTCTATAAAAAGATTTTTGTATAATATGTCATGTTGGAATGAGGCTTATTTGTGCAAAGCCCTAAAATTATAGGCTACAAAAACATATTATTTTATTTTACAATTTTATTGATGTAACGCTCTTTGGCTCATAAACCTTGCCGAAGTATGCAATAATAAACATAGACTTCTGCAAATTGATTATTTTCTTATGATTTTCCTTTGGAATTTATCCATCTGGTTTATGGGCGCCCCCCTAATCATTCGTATGCACTTGAATATACGAATTAATAGTAATGCTAGCGACACCAACTTAAATCCTAATTTATAGTTATGTGACAAATGACATGTAAGTTGCCTAATCATATTGCAGCTTGATTCATTTTCAACGATCTATAAAATCCTCAAGATCATACTAGTAATTAAAATAATAATAAATATGTACAAACCATGAAGAAAAGGTAACATATTTTTCCACAATTGGCAGCTTATACGGAATTTCTTCATAAAGACAAACCAAACTACGTGACGAACGATCAATAATTAAGTTGACTACTGGCAACTAATTACGGGAGTTAATCTTATTTATTAAATCATCAAACTAGTACAATATCCCAGATTTTATTAGGGTGTTAAAAGTTGACAAGGGATCGATAAGTCTGGCCGGCTTGCCAACCAGCCGGAATGACATTGTTTGCAACAAGGGCTTGGCCGTTGCTTGAAGTGAGCTTAATAGAGAATGGGGCTTGCAACGCTGAGCCTGAGTCAAGTTTCCAAACAGCACCCCAAGATTCCTGCATGAGAAGCCATGAGTCCGAGTCTCCACCACTTTGCTTGAGATAAACTTCAGTTAGGTCACCTGCTCCATCTTCATACTCGATTAGGGTAGCAAAATAGTTAGGGTTTGAACCCGAGTCGACACGAAAGACGAGGGTCACTCCAGGATAGTTGCAGTCCACTCTGTACATATATTAAGAATATGGATAACATCATTTTGCATGTCTGACACGTTGTTTAAAAATAAATTTTGAATTCAAATCACATATTTAAATGGCATTCATGTAATTAATATATCAAATTGACTTTCGAATGACATGTCAGACTATTTGGTAAAAGAATATTCTTCTAGGTAATTGAAATTAAAGAGAAAGAAAGTTAACCATAGAGAATGCCATAGGAGATTCAGCTTTCTTTATACATATTATTTTTTTATTTTACCTTTTATATTGAATCTGCAGGACTCCAGCATTCCGTAGTTGTCCCTCCTGGCCGGAAACTGCCATGGCTCCAAACGCAATGCCACTCAAATCAAAGTGAACCGACTCTGAAGTACATCCGGGGCACTCATCGGTTATAACGACAGTCGCCGGGTTCCCTGAGCATGCAGCATTCGTCGTGCACTTCACCTGAAATTTGTGCCATTAATTTCAGCTTCTTAATTTATTCTTAAAATTGAAATTGAAATTATTTTGTATAAGCACAAAAATTAATTTTCAATATTGGTGTCACATCCATGTACATAAGCCGCTACATATGTTAGACCTGATAACAAGCTCCACATCCTTTGCCTGATTTGAATAAAGAAGGGCCTCCAGCAGACACCATTTTAGAGAATGGAGAGTTTTCTACAGCATTGCCATAACCACAAGCACCCCCTATACACCAAGTGACAAAAATTACATATTTTAATATGAATATAAGTAACCAAAATAATTTTTCTATATATATATCCTTTACCATCAGTCCCAGCACCGTCGGGGTTTCCATACCAAGTTGCACCGGCTGCCGCCCAGTCAGAGTCAGACTGAAGCCTTGACACACTGAAGAGTTTTGGGTTGAAGCATGAGCTAGGGTTTAGGTTTAGTAGAATAGAAAACAAGGTTACAAGAGTAAACATGGAAGATGAAGGCTGAAGAACAAGAGCCATTATCCCCTTACTTAATGAGTCTAGTAAACCAGGGGCAATTGAAGTCTTGGCTTATTTGCCAGATTTGAATTTGAATGGATGATTGGCTGGTATTTATAGAGTGTGAACAACTGAAGCAGAGGCTTATCACTTTCAAACGCACCCAACCATTGAATGCCACGTGTGATCATTTATTTTCTTAAGAACCAAGCCAGATTTTATTTATTTATTATAAATAGAAAGTCAGTTTGATTTTGCTCTTCATTTGAGGTTCTTGCGTTCGTACAAGTTACAAGATTGTCATCAGCAAACATGGATTTTGATGAAATATGTTTCTACTATGAGATCAATCAATGATTTACGACAGTCCTCGTCGTGTTATATAAATTTAATCAATATATAAAATTTATACAATAAAGAGTCCAAAGTGAACACGGCTAGACAATAAAAGGTCACAGGTGTGGAAAAAAAAAAACTTTTATATGGAAGACTTATGATATCCTTACAAAATTTCCTATCAGTTCAAGTGAACACGGTTAAGAGAAAGTGATAATTCTTGCCGCAAATTATGTGCTCATAAAATCTTAGAGAATTATATTGTTTTTAATCCATGAATTCTCATAAAATCTTACCACTAAAATAATTCTTGCCGCAAATTATGTGCTCCATGAGCATATTTGGTATGGGCATACTATGATCAGTACTATATATGTGACAAGATGGGTAAGCAATCACGTCAAGAAATTTAGAACCAAAAACACAGAATGTGATGCCATATACGTATAAATATGAAGTATATATTCCATGGGCACAAACACATCATGAAACCCTTTTTATTTGAGTTCGTCCAATATAGGCCCCTATAAATTACCGGAAAGTTCAAAAGATTTCATTCATATAAGTATATACAAGTGAATAAAATAAGCCGGAATGTTTTTGTCCTAGTACTTCATGCAATTGAATTGATAGATGTTATTTTTCAATCGAGGTTGATACTTTCTTTAATCGTAGAGATTGTTCTTTAAACTGTACCGAAAGCCCAAATGATTTTTTAGTAATTTAATGGCATAGTTTAATTTCGTACCTACGTATTGTTCATTTGTAGTTATGCTATATTGCTTGACTTTTAATTTGAATTTAATAGTACAAGAATGGATTTGTAACCCAACTCTTCAAATTAAATATATTTATATTCCGACGACATAGCCCGATTTTTTGGTAGTGTTACCTATCTTACTATCAATAATATACTATCGTTTTTGTCTCAAAAATATATATATTCGTAAAAAGAAATTCATATTAAAAGTCAAACAATCTCTAAATAACCCATATCTTTATCTGGCACCAACCCAACATCCAATTTATCATTTATACAAGTCTTTTTTCCTCTCTTCTTTATAATTATACAAATTATATGGGATATTTTCAAAGTTTTGTTAATGGATGAACAATGGATTAAGTCACAATTTGGTATCGAATTCATAACAAATACATATTGTTCTTCAATTCATGTGAGTTGAATATAAAATTCTAAGTAGAGATCAGGACCACTAAATCGTAAGCTAGTTAATTTCTTTATAACGATTAAATTACCATAAATTTTGTTACTAAATAGTTGTTGCTATTTACATTCTTAATGTCAATGTGGTTAATTAATTGTGCAAAACATATTAAAAGTTCCAACTATAAAAGTAAACCCTAGTCTACTTGGTGGGGTCCAACGTAGATTCCGACCGACCAGATTATTGCAGTCCTTGTAAATAGTACATAGACCCCCCCTTTCAAGGAGCTGAGTACATAATAACCTCAAAGTCAAAGTACAAGATTTCCGGTTTTTCGGTTTTTACTAAGGTGAGAGCGAAATGAGTTCGTTGATGCAGCCGTTAATGGTGGTTTGTTGACAGTTGAAAATCGATCACAGCACAACACGTCATATAAAGTGAGATCACACGGTCGGAAATATACCCATTCCTCCACGTGCGTGTACACATCATTGAAATTCATATTACGGGCATTTGGCGAAATTCGGGCGCGTATAATTTATTTTTATTTTTTTTGGTCAAAGTACGTAATTCTAGCAAGCCTCATTTTTCCAAAGAAATAATATGGCTTTGTCTTATTTACTTTCGTCAAGCATGGGAATGGTTGTTGTGGTTGACATGTTTGCTTGCTTTGCCATGATCTCAAGTCGGTCTCTTCTTTTTTCTCCATTTTTTCTACATTTTTTGGGTTTCGGCCTAAGGCATTAGTGACTAATTTGGCTATTAATACGACCGATTTTTATATTTTGATGATTTTGTGTGAAATTTAGATTGGACATTCAAATAATCTAACATGAAAATACTGTATCTTTCATAAATTGATACCATAAAACAATAATAGTAATGAACACGGCTATCTTTCATGGAGACACGTTTAGTTTAGTGATAATGTGCGATAATGTTGTTTGATTGGACATGGATTCAATGCTCCTTGAGTCGCACTGCCCAGGACTAGCCATGCTAATTGAGGTGATTGATTTTGGTTAGCACCATCATGTGAGAAAAATAGATATATCTAAATTCAATGCATTGAGGAGGCACCACATGGTCTACATGGCTATCACTTTCAGAGAGAAATTAAAAAAAGAAAGGTTTGAGGTGGGAAGGAAAATCCAAAATGGAAATGGATGAAGGTTCTAGTAGGTGAAACAGAATGAACCACTTTGCTCCAAAATTGAACGCATGAACAAGTTTAGGCTTTTCCTTCTGGACAAGTTTTGTCCTTGAATTGAATATGTCATGAACTGAAAAGGCTATCAAGGGCATATTCCCATTTTAATAGTGAAGATAAGAACGTGCAATTTTGAGCCAAAATCATGAGAAACCCAAATACTATTTAAGGTCCAAAATCATGAGAAAGTCAGATGCAAGAACTCAAGAAACAAAATCACCAAACCACTCAACATATCATGTCATGCATGACTCATCACCAAATACTAAGAACTAAGTCCTTGTTTGGTAGGGAGGACTAAACTAGACTAGACTAAACTAGCAAAAGGCCTACATTTTCATGTGCATTTAAGGCATAATATAGATATTGTTGTCTAACTTAGACGATGAAGGAAGATTATTCATAGAAGTTGATGACTAAAACTTATCCCTTCTAATCTTACCATTTTCGGGAGAATAAATTTTAGTTGTCAACCTTTATAGATGGTCCCCCTATTAGAGCATGTCCACCGCTTGGAGCAAACCAGGCAAAAGGCCCCCCTTGCGAGCCCAGAAGCCCTCCAGCGCACAAATAGGAGCTCGGGCAAATTCTGCCTGGGCTGCAGCCCGAAGGCACTGATGTCAGCGCTGACGCCAACGAGCAAAAAAAATTCAAATTTTTTGGTATTTTTTTTAAAAAAAAATTGAAAATTTTTTGGATTTTTTTTTTCACTCGCTGAGCGCCTTCAGGCTACAACCCATGCAGAATTTGCCCGTGGGCTTGCCAATGTTGGTGGGACCCATGACTTTCCCGGGCTTCTACTCATGCGCTGTAGGGTTTCTGGGCTCGCAAGATGGGCCTTTTGTCCGGTTTGCTCCAACCGGTGGACATGCTCTTAAACAAGCCAATGCATTGTTCGTTTGTGAGGTTAGGGAGGAATCAACCCACCTTGACAAGGCCCATAACCAAACACACTACAGAAAGGGAAGTCATGAAAAGACAATATAACCCAAGTCCATTCAGCCTTAAAGCCCGTCTTTAAATTCTACTGAAAAGCCCCTTCCCAAATTCTCCTAAAAACCCATATCAAATTCTAATTTTAACATTTTTCAAAGTAAATTTATTATAGTATAATGTTACTCAATTTATCTTATGTATTTATGGGCCCAAAAGAGTAAAAGACCTAGTCAATGAACCAAAGTATTACGACATTGTCCTTCTTTGTTGAGATAAAAATGAATATTCAAAGGGCAATTGAAATTGTGAACCACCAAATTTCAGCCATATTTGGGCCACAACGTGTAAGGCTTCTAAATGCACCTAAAATATGTTTAGTTTCATTAACACGCCATGAAGTTTCGGTTCGTTCACAAAATTCCTTGAAATTTATGAAATTACATAAATACTCCCTAAAGTTTTAAATCATTCCATTGATTTCAATATAACTAGTCCGAGGTTGGTTTTGTTTTGAATTATACTAAAGCCATTTTCAGTAAATTTCCCTAAACCGATCTCTGAGGTTGGTTTTGTTTTGAACTAGTCCGAGGTTGGTTTTGATTTCAATATAACTAGACCGAGGTTGGTTGTTTTTTAATGACGACAGCTGACTTGATTAAAATTAAAACTGAAAACTTGTCAAGGAGAAGATAGATCAGCAGCTTTTTGATGGACTAGGAGATAATTCGAAACACCCTAAACCAATCTCTGTTCCAACCAAGCACCCATTTCTTTGATTCTTAATCATAATTAGACAAGAAATGGCACACGTAACCTTATTTTTTTCACTAAAAGAAATTTAAAAAAAGTTCAATTAGGTCAGTAATCATGGACATGGGGGCACAAACCAAATTAAGATCTGATTACGTGTCTGTTTAACCAAAAACAATATGTTTATATGAACAACTAATCTGGTTCCTAAATCCTAATCTCCATACCTTCCAGTTCCAGACATTGAGCTGGCCTCATCATTTAAAGTAAAATAAAAATAAGGTAGAAGAGATTCCCCTATCATTGCCCCTCTCCCTATAAATTATTTTTATACAACAATAAAAAAAGATTACAGGAAACATCAAATCCACCTTCTCCTGTATTTTGAATTGTTTTGTTGGACCCTGCTTTTCAATAGCATGGAGAAATATAAAAATAAATAATAAAAAAAGTACCCCAAAACAGAAGACATAAAAATTATTAGAGCTCGTGCACTCTCTGCTCATTTCCACAAACTTCCAAAATCTTGCATTTTCTAGAATTTGATCACTGAACAATATCTAAAATTAATTTATAATGTGTGACTTGGGAGCTGAAATTACAAGAGGGGAGAGCCTTTTAATTTCTCTTCTTGGGAAAGGTGGATCTTGTAATATGATAATTTTTTACACTCCTGCAACCTGTTTTGTAACATGGAAAACTGGTTCTTTCTTGTGATATACTAAACAATATTTGATTTTAAGGAACCTAATTAATGTGAATGCAGAACTTCACGGAGCCAAGAATTTTTTAACTTTTAAATTTAGAAATTGTGGAATTGCATTCATAATTCAGTTTTTTTTTTTTAAAACACAAGTCACAAAAAATCAAATCAAATTAGCTATAAGACACAAATGGTCATTACAATAACGAAGCGATCTAACATCAAAATTAAGATAATATGATGCGTCTCCGTTAATGATCACGTATTATTAAAAAAACTCTAACATAGGCATTCTAAGATTACAAACTCCGAACAATAAAAAAATATATAAAGTATGAAAAAACCAAACCAAAACAATTAAAAAAAAACTCTGGAAAAAGAGGTGGATAAGCTACAACTATCAACAAGTCAAGTGAAACACTGCATCTAAATCACTAATGTGTGTGTGTGTGAGAGAAAGTGAAACACTGCATCTAAATCACTAAGTGTGTGTGTGTGTGAGAGAGAGAGAGAGAGAGAGAGAGAGGGTTTCAGGTGGGGGGGACAGTTTTTGTTGTATTATGATAAAGTAAATGCAATGAGGATTTTGAAGTGTATTTGGTCATTCAGAAAAGCGGTGGTAAAGAATGGTGCTGCCAAATTATAAACACAATCCCACCAATTCTGGCTCATATTATATTTAAGTTCATAAGCAACAACTAGCTTATTTTATGAGAGCTTCATCCTTCTGTCCTCTTTATCTTTTATATGCTAATAGCCTTAAATGCCACCCGTTTGTTAGTTTTAAGTGGAAATATCATCCCTCCCAAATTTTTTGCAACTACCACCTATAAATACATACTTATTGCCCACTTATCTCCCAGCTAACACTTTTGGTCAATTTTTTGTTTCTCTTTCAGCTATCTCTCTCTCTCAACTCTATCTCATGGTTCTCTCTTTCTCTCTCTCTCTCTCTCTCTCTCTCTCTCTCTCTCTCTCTCTCTCTCTCTCTCTCTCTCTCCATCTAGCTAACTACGCCTTTTCTCACGAAGAAGATCAAGAACAACCTACAAAACCCACAGCTTTGCCCTCAAAACCCAGTTCATCCCTTACTCTCTGTTTTCTTCTCTACCCAAATCCAAACCCCAACTTCATCTCTCTTAGAATCCCTTCTGCAACCTAAACAAACCCAAACAAAACCATCTTTTCTGAATATGAGAGCATGTCTTGGCATTAGGTGGCAATTTGTTTGAGCATTTTGGTCCAATTTTGGGGGGTTTTGAAGTTAGGGTTTACATGCCCTCTTCAAGAACAGCTTCTGCAGAAAATGAATTGTTGGGAATATGTAAGTTTTGATGTTAAATTGAATTTGATTACTGAAATTGGAATTGTGATTGATTTCGTCTGTATTTTGTGTAGAAAGTGAAGTATTGGGATTGATTTTGTTTGTCTGAAACAACAAATGTGTTTGTTCTTTGTCGATTGATTCTTGCAATTGGTATTGGGATTTTCTATGAACTTGTTATGATTATATCATAGTGAGGTAGCATTGTTGATTTGCTATTTACAATAGTATTGTAATTTTATTACGGTTGTATTGTAGTGGTATTGCTTTTGTATTGCTATGGTATTGCTGTTATATTTTTTTATTTATTTTTTGTTTGTGTTTTATTCATATGTTACTATAATTTAATAGGAATATAT
This sequence comes from Prunus fruticosa, assembly GCA_018703695.1. Classification (NCBI taxonomy): domain Eukaryota; kingdom Viridiplantae; phylum Streptophyta; class Magnoliopsida; order Rosales; family Rosaceae; genus Prunus; species Prunus fruticosa. Next base: position 43,117,035 of record CM031918.1, on the reverse strand, counting down.
GTTGATATCATTTTTCTTTATTCTTGGCTGAAGTATTATTTACGATCTCTCTCTCTCTCTCTCTCTCTGCTCTTCGTATTTTTCTCAACATTTATGTGTTAACTTAATGTCTGGTATTGTTTTGGAACCATAATAATTGTCAATCTCATTGTTTCTTTAAAAGATTGCTATGAAATTGTTACTCCATTTCCTTCTTTCCTTTGTTTTAAGATATTTTTGTTCAGAGAAGAAGAACTCTGTTTTTGTAAGGCATGATCATTGCAAAAAGATTTAGACACATGCATCTATTTGTAGTCACAAAAGTTGTCCTTCCCTGCCACTTTTTTTCTTTTAAATCCCTTATGCACTGTTTCCTTTCTTTCTTTATATTAATATCTTTTCACTATTTCCAAATAAACAAGAAAGGTCAGACATGTAGTGCAATTTTGTTACTTTGTGATTTTCATAAATCTTGTATTGATAGGTAATGGTTTTCCTTCAGTATTATTAGGCTTGATTGATAATTCTCATGCTTTACAATTTCTCTGATGGCTTGAAAAAGTGCCACTGCCTGACATAGCTCATGACTAAAATGTTTGATGTTACAATGTCTCCACTTAAATTGTTTATTTTCTGAAAACATGTTACACTTTTTCCAATTTATTTATCTGTTTGTGGTTTATTACACCTGTTGCAACCCATTTAATGTGAAATAATGGGTTAGACTAAGATATTTTAGAAGTTAACTAGTGATCGGTAAAATATTGTAACAAATAGGTTAACAATCTTTTGTACTATTCTGAGTTCGCCAATATTTTCATGGACCAAGGAAAGAAGAAACCTAGAACACCTCAAGAGTAATCACCAAAGGGTTAAATTTGCATTGTTTAGTTTCTTCTCTGTCTAGTGTCAATATTTATGTCGGCATGTCTATATTGTACTTTAAGTTGCTATATTGTTTCAAAAAAATTATTCATAAAAATAGAAAAGTGAAAAAAAAGGCTAAATAATTTAAAAAAAAAGCTAAAAAAAAAAGCTAAAAAAAAAATACACCAAAAAAAAGAAAAAAACAAAAGGAAAAAAAAAAAGAAAAAAAAAAATTACAAAAAACAAGGATAAAAAAAACAAGAAAAAAAAGAAAAATAAAAAAAAAAACAAAAAAAAAGGCAAAAAAAAGAAAAAAAAAAAAAAAAAAAAAAAAAAAAAAAAAATAAAAATAAAAACAAAAAAAAAAAACAAAAAAAAGAAAAAAAAATAAAAAAAAAAAAAAAAAAAAACGAAAAAAAAAAAAAAAAAAAAAAAAAAAAAAAAAAAAAAAAAAAAAAAAAAAAAAAAAAAAAAAAAAAAAAAAAAAAAAAAAAAAAAAAAAAAAAAAAAAAAGAAAAAAGAAAAAAGGAAAAAAGAAAAAAGAAAGGGACAAAAACAAAAAAAAAAAAAAAAAGGGGAGGACAAAAAAATGGGTGGATTAAGGCTATTTCCCTTTTTTTCTTCTTCTTCTGGTTTAGATATGTTCAATAGCTGGAATTGCACTGTATATGAAAAAGTTGACTATTTGATCATATAATTTCAGGCTCATGACTGCCCTCAGAATTTTGTAAGACTCACTCACCACCCAACATATTCTTTTCTGCCCGTACACCAAATATCATCAACAAAATGTTGAGGCATGGCTAGCGGGTCCTTTTTTACCAACCATGGCATCCATTATCTTAGGTCCTTATAATAGTCAACTAGAAAAAAGTAGATCCTTCAAGTCCAGCTCTATGAAAAATAGTTTTGATTTGCATACTACTTGGCAGTTTGTGTGTGAGAAAACATCAATCCCCCAATATCTCTTATATAAAAATAAAATAAAATAAAGGTGGATTGTTCATCCAGTAAACCTTAATTCAATATCTTAGTATGTCACTGAACAAAAAGTCATTATCAAACTACTTAGTAGTCGCATCTCTATTCTAAAAAATGTTATGTCATCTTCCTTCCAAATAATTGTGTTCCAGGGAAATCTATGATTACCAATAATCTCATCCAAAGTTTTAGCTTTAGTAACATGTAGTTATAGTTGCAGTCATAGTTTAACACAAAATCCCCTTTTTTTAAAAAAAAAGATGATTAGTGGCTCTAAAGATATATAGATGGGGTAAAGCAGAACCACAATTATGTCTTATTGTCATTAGGCCATAGCCGTTTTATTGAAAGGTCAATATTACCACAAGGATCACCAAACCTCTCTTAAAGAAAAATAAACAAAGAACTTGCATGTCTTTTTTTTTTTTCATATCTCTTCTCACTGATCTGATGTCTCTCTTTATTTCTTATCATGTACATGAAAGAAGAGATACATATACAACTAGGTGTAAGTAAATAAAGGAAAAAGTTTAGTCACACTGCTTGAATTATAGGTCTTGTTATGCTTCGTCCTATGATCTTTCAATTTGGCTATGAGGCCCAATTTTTTATTTCGTGCCAATTCCCCATGTTGTTAGTTATGTAAACTATTTAGTCAAATTCAGGGTCGTTTTCGTCCATGTAAGTTGGGACTTCCTTTAACCCACTTACCCTATGATTTTACCACCAACCTTGTTGCAACGTCGATTGACATATATATACCTTAAAAGGTTAGTCATGTTTGTTGCACATGATGGAAACTAACAGAAAATTTTGACCAAATTGGCAATTGTGCGGAGATTGGCATGAAGTAAAAGTTTAAAGGGTAATTAAAACCGAATTGAAAGTTGATAGGTGAAATGGAATGAGGTTCCAAGTTCATCATCATTTGGTAATATTGTTTAACGGAAAAGAGGAAAGCAAAAGTATACCTAAGAACATGTAGGGACAGTTGATTTCATTATCAAAGGAAAATAGTGTTTAAAGTAGTCGTTTGATCATTTCTAAACTTGCCTGTCTTCTACGTAGAAGATGCCCCTTCTTTCAACCACTTGTTGTCCTCTCCTCTCCACCGCTGCGATTGCTTTCTTTCCTTCACTTTTCCTCCCACTTTCCTGCTTATACTTGTTGTCTGTCGTTTGGTGGTAATGATGCATCATAATCTTCATCCTTTGCAACTTTGTAAGGCGTCAAGTATAATACTAAAGTTTAATTAACCAATTCAAATCCAAGAGAAGTGATCAAATGAGAAGGTCAATTCTTCAAATATATGCTTTACAAATGGCCCTGCGTCCTTTCTTGTTTACTTTGATTAAAAATATATGGATCTGCATGTGCCCATGTGTGAAAAACAAAATCGTTTTATCATGCAACAATTTCGGAAGTAATTAAAAGGTGTAAGATCTTTAGGGGGTAAAAAGAAAGAAGAAGAAAAGAAGAGTTGGGTGGTAGTTTTTTATTTAATAAAAACATTCTCATCATGATTTAAGGTAAAACTTCTAACACAACTAATGTCTGGTTAAAAAGGACATTAACTACAATACCAAAAATCTCATATTCAAACCCTCACGATATCTTACTCTGCCCTTCTTGACCCAAAAGAAAAAATCCACTCATGACCCTTAAAACACCCTGGACGGCAGCAGTGGCCTCTCAAAATAGGGTGTCTTCACCCAGCTATTAAATATGTGTAAATGGGTTCTGCAATTTGCTTTCGGACGGAAAATCTAATCACTTCCATGGTCGGTTTAGAAACTTCCAAAATGTCACATCGAAAGCAATGTTGCATTTCAGAATACAAGAAAAATGCCAGGCTTTCTACATTGTATTCAGAGTTACCAACTCCCTTGGATGCAATCAAAGTTAATGCATTTTTAAAGCTTACTTTACCAAGAAAATTAATGTTATGTCTGGCATAAACAACCAATTAGGCCAATTTGGAAAATCATACTTTTCTTACTAAAAAAGATATAACAGTTTTACACATCACTCTGTATTGGCTTCCCTAAAATTACATCTCTCACAGATTATACAGAAATATGTACAAAAGAATTGGTGGACTAAAATCCCACAAAGAGGAAAGAAAAGAATTGGAAATTGTTTCATTTGATTTATAACAAAAGACCAGCAAACTGGTTATATCTTCTCACTTCATTTTGCCTGGTTTTGATTTCTTCTGCACATCTCAATGTGCTCTCTATTTGGTAGCCTCCTCCGATACTAACTTCTCTTTCCAGGTGACAACAGTAGCTCTCAAACACACTCACATTGACATGCAATTTGAACCCCATCAAGAACAAAAACTCAAGCTCCAACTTGTTCAATTCATTGGTTGTCAATCCCCCAACTCTTGCAAAGTAAGAATTTCTGTAATTCCTGTTCAAGAATCATGATTTCATATCAGAAACTGAAATACAAAGAGTGACAGAGAAGAAACAGAGAGAAACAGAATAGGCTACACACGGCAAAAGGATAAATCCTTGTGTCTCTTATTTTTTCTCCCCCCCGGGGGGGGGGGGGGGGGGGGCCCCCGCGCGCGGGGGGGGGGGGCCGGGGCCCGGGCAAGCATCCTTAATTCCGGAGTTGAAGACAAGTGGAGGGGGGGGGGGGGGGGGGGGGGGGGGGGGGGGGGGGGGGGGGGGAGGGGGGGGGGTTTTTCCTTTTTTTTGGGGCGGGGGGGGGGGGGGGGGGGGGGGGGGGGGGGGGGGGGGGGGGGGGGGGGGGGGGGGGGGGGGGGGAGGGAGGGGGGGGGGGGGGTGGGGGGGGGGGGGGGTGCAGACATTACATGTCTTCAACATACTTAGAAGCCACCATTATAGTTGTGATGAGAAGCCTATGAACATTGGTGACATTGATCTTAAACCCGGGATTGTTCTGGCAAAACCGATCAATATAAACATATGCAACCACATAGACAGATGGCCCAGCTCTGGTGTACCTGAAAATCCTCTCCAGATAGGATTGGATTGTCATGTCCGGGGTCTCATGGCACTCAAAAATCCGAGTCTTCTTCGTGTCCTTGGACATGTACCAAGGGCTGCTGCAACTCTTGGCAATCCTCTGGTTCCTGGCCATGCTTCTCTCAATCAGAGAAGCAAGAACATTAACCACCAGAGGGGTAGTTGAATCTTCTTGGTATGAATAAGAATACAAATCTGATCTGAGCTTTCTTGGAGAGATTATGAGAGATGTTGATGATGAAACCATGTTTGCAAATTGTATTTGATTAAATTTGAGTGAGAAGAAGAGAGATGAGAGGCTTATAAGATTTTGGGGTTTTTGCGGTGAAAGAGTCTTGGGGTTGAGAGTTTATATACAAGTAGGAAATTTAGAGACTTGGGTGATGCTAAGTGAATAAAAAAATAAATTTAGAGAAATGGCAAGTGACATTGGTTTTGAGGAGAAAGACTCCCGTAGTAAAGTATTATTAGATAAATATATCAAAAGATTGTTAATCTCGCTGCAACTAAATTTTTCTTTGGAAGGTGGAGTGGAAGCTAAAAGATGAAATCAAACAATAAGATATGTGCCTGCTATTTGTAAAGGCAAAGTACAAACAAACAGCTCAGCCTTCTCATTGTATATTAACACAAAACGCATACAAAATATACACACTTGATTTGTTATTATTATTATTGACCCTTCTTTTTTCTATTCAAAAGAAACACATTTCGATATTTATTATTAAATTCTCGCCGACAGTGGGTTGAAGGACAAAGAAGGGCATGGGAAAGAGAGGGCTGAGAGAGGAGAGAAGGAGGGGGAGGAGGAGGAGCATTCATAGCTGGTAGGTCTTTGAGTTGGTGTGTAGGCCCCAGAGAACTAGACAGCATTTAAAGATTGACTTTTTCCTCGAGATTTGTGTCTTGTGCAAATCCAAAGTGGCACTTGTACTGAGTAGAAGAAGAAGTTACACGTGCAAATGGGGCTTGACTCATCAGTGTCACATATCTTGGTTTGCAGCTTGCGATACGGCCAATATCTTTCTGTGCTTTCCTTGCAGAAAATGAAAGCATTCATCCTTTTCTTTTCTTTCCATGTATATTAAACTGATAGACTACTACTCTCTGCAAAGGGAGTAGTATTATTTAGTCAAAGTGTGCATTTTACCATGTATTGACATGTATAGGTGCTGAAGAATGTAAAATCTCACGTTAGTAATTTCACAAAATAAAATACGTTCATTTAAGATGATTCTACTACTTAGTATGACGGTGTTTTGTATAAAATTTCATACATGCCGGATTATGCATGTTGTTAAATTAAGGACAATATCAATATTGGTCATAATGGACCACTACTTCGTCCTTCTTAACAATAGAAATGCGGCAATAAAGTAAGGTGAAATGCAAGTGAAAGTAAGACGGACTCAAATTCTGACAATAATATCCCAATTTTGTAATGTAGCAATAAAACACACAAACTTTTACGGATTGCCATAGTATTGTTGACATAAGTGATATTGAAGGAGGGGGATTCAAACATAGGATCTCATATGGAGGAACTGCCTCTTAACGACTTCAGTTACAAACCTTTTGCCGAAGCGTCATAACATTTTAACAAAATAATTTTCCAATAGTATTTGATGGGGTTTTCAAAATCATAGATGAATTTCAATCTGAAAAATCTTTCAATACATTTTCATGTACCATACTCAGATGAAGAAATCACAAGTAGCTTGGATGAATCCATGGAACCAGTACATGATAATTGTAATTCACACTATTACAGCCTAAAATGTATAAACACATACAACATTGTTTTGGTACCAAGAAACAAAGCAATGGGTCCAACTCATTCAAAAATAATGGGTCACTCACGATATCCTCCCAGATTTTGTGCCATTTCAAATATCTTTTCACAATAATTGAGATTTTGGTCTTTTCTGATTTATATGATGCATGATATTAAGTGGCCAAAAATAATGCATAACATTAGGAACCGACACCAAAATTGAAATAAAATAATTTTTTTTTTTTTTTTGGAGTCACATTGGAGGAAAGAAAACCTCACTGAGGCTCGATCTTGGATGCCATTTGGTCATGTAGCGATTATAAATTCGACTCCATGCTAATTGCCAATAAGACAAAAAGAAAAGAAAAAGAAGGACCACATGCTAAAATCTTTTTGGCTCAGGAAATTAGTAACACCGACACTCACAAAATGAATGGAGTCCATGCAACTATTTTTCCCTTTTATTATAAATTTGTTATCTTCGATTTCAATCTAACAACATCTATAAAATCCTATCTCACTTTCCAGAAACAGTGCTATTTTTAGCATGTCGGACCAATTGTACGGTAGTATTCTTTTAGGGTTAATTACAAATGTGACCCCTCAACTTTTTCATTTGTCCACTTTGGTCTCTTAAATTTGTTTGTTTTTTTCAAGTTAGTCCTTGAACTTTCATATGACCACTTATTATATTATTAGTTTTTCTAATGGCAATAACCATTTATCTTCAACAAAAAAAACACTTGCAATTGGGGTCTACTCTAGGGGTAAATAGCATTGATTTGTATATCAGTTGTCTAAAGTTTGAACCCCATTGACACCTTAGCAGGTATGTGTGAGAAACCACCCTCCTTTTGAAGTTTTAGATTGTCGCTGTATTAAAAATATATATATATATATATGTTGGGACAAAAGCGATTATTGGGACCAAAGTGAGAGAAAAAAAAAAAAAAATCAGAGGGTAAAGGCCGAAGCCCACAAAAAACAAAACTCATTAACAATTGAATCCAGAACCATGCTTCTTAAGCTAAAAGCCAACCTTCAGACCAAAAAATAAAAAAGCTAAAACCCAACCTTTCTAGTGAAGCCCTTTAACAACGACCCAACTCATACCTTATGACTTGTAAGCCCATTTCCATAAGCAATGCCTTGGTTGCTCTTAAAGCAAAGGCCCATCTATGGTGGTTCTTCCCAAGGTCTTGCTGGGCTTCACAACTTAGGCATACTTATGGACTGTGCACATCATGATCCACATCTCCCGCCCGACTTTCACGTATCACATAATCTATCAAAAAGTCTTTATTTAAGAGTGCTGTTATTTAGTCTTGTTTTCTTACCTACCAAGTAAATTTGAAAAAACATAATCATATCTTTTCACCCACCATTATTCCTAAAATACCCTTTAATTATTAATTTAAGCAAATTCTCTTTGCTCATCATTAGTAGTTGAGATATAAAAAGGATCAAGTTGTGTTTGACGGATTGGATAAATGTTTTAGTCTTATATTTTGATTTTATGGATCTTTTAGTTTTTTTATTATTTGCCTTGCAGCTTCTGAAAACATTCTAGATAAATGAGTTGAGGTTTTTTCTCTAAGTCATTAAAAGTCATTTTACAAAATATAAATTCGTCTTGAAAAATTTGAACATAAGATGGGTGAAGAAATAGGACAATTGGTGGAAATAACAACACTCTTGTTCAATTCATCTCTCATTAATCGAAAGAAAAGTTCTTCAAGTTGATAAATAAGTTGTAAGATAATTAGCGCTTATAAGTCCAGTGTTCAAAACCCCTCCTCCAATACGGTTTGATAAATAAAATGTTCATAAGGTGTAAATGGAAAAACTCATCTTTCTCCTAATAGGCAAGGCAACCTTTCATTGAGCATTGTAGTTTAACCTCTAACAAGAGTGACAAAGGAAAACCTCTAACCATTTTGGGTTAGATATCTGTTAACCCCAAATGGGCAAATGCAAATCCCATTGGACGATTCAAAGCAAAATTTAATCCCACAGATTGTACAAGAAAATGACCATTTGTTTTTCTTTTGATAGGAATGGAAAAGAACAACCCTGAAAGGAGCCAACACAAATGGTCCTAAACCTAAAGGCATCTTTCCTATGTGAAATCTATTCAATGATTGTGGTCCATGACACTTGTTTTTTTGTTCTTATTTATTTTATATTTGTTTCCTTCATTCTTTTTGTTTTTCTAGTTCTATGGTCATTTTAATTGCAGTCAGAAAATTTGAGGGATTTTAGGATTTTTTTTTTAAATTATAAAAATTCTTAGCTTACAAAAAAAAAAAAACGTTGGAAAAAAAAAAAAAAAAACTCTGGCTTTGGTTTTATTGTAGTCATATCAGACCAGATGTCATTCGCCGGCAAAAGTCTAATTCAACGCGTGCTCATCCAATAGTCGCATCAACTGCCTTTATAGACTTTGTCGCAAAAAGCCACAAGTGACAGTAACAATTCAATCATGCAAATTTCTAGTTGAACGCTGACATTATTTTTTATTCCTTACAAAATTAAAGCTAAAAGGTCGGTCACATAATCCCTCTGGGTTGATTTTAACACACGCTAATGCATTGTTGTTGACTAGAAGCTAATGCAACGACGTATTATGATGCGTATGTGAGTAAACGAAAGTTCGTTGATAAAAATTATAAGTGAATTAGGAGGCGTTTGGTATCCTATTTAAATAGGGAACTCAAAAATTTTGATTTTTTTTTTTTAAAATAAGGAGTTCTTAAATCTATTTTAAGATTCAAAAACTGTTTGGTACGCAACTTGAAAACTGTTTTCAAATCTAAAAAATTTGAGAACTTGTGGGTTGTTAGAAATAAATTTTAAAAAAACAGATATTTTTGTTTTTAATAATTAGGGTGTTTTTTTAGTTGTTCTTGAGTTTGAGTTTTTAAAAGTAGAGCTACCAAACAGATTTTCTTTGTTTTGAACTCAAATTTTGTTTTTGAATTTACAAAATTGGATTCAAGTTGAATACTAAACAGGCCCTTAACATTCAGCTATAAATACCTGATTAGCATTGTAGATAATCCTAAAATAAGTTTACAATAATAGAAAGAAGTTAAATCATAGTTTTGTGAAAGATGAAGGGAAGATTTTCACCAAAAAAAAAGATGAAGGGAAGATGAAAGAAAGCGGAGTTCAAACCAATCAAGTCACTGCTTCCTTTTGTTTCTTGGTGATAGTCGGCACCTACTTCCTTTACCTCCAAAACTAATCAGTTTGCATTTTTCTTTTTGAAGCAGGACATGTAATGCATTTTGATTCGACATGACTAAAAGGATCGAATAGGATGCTACGAGCTAAAATAAAAAAAAATATAAAATATATATAAGATATGAAAAGTATAAAAGAAACCCTAAGATTTTCGTTGAAAAAAATCCTAAGATTTTCAATAGAAGGTATGTGGTGATCTCTTAGTCCAAGCGTTTTCTTTGCTCTCCAATCGTTTACCACCTCTCTAAAGTTTCCTATTATTTCAAAAAAGTTCACAAAGTGGCCGGCCGTCGCATCCACATCAACACCAAACCCATTGATGTATTATGCAGAGGGACGGAGTTAGGATTGTATATGTGGGGGGCCCAAACTATAACACAAGTTTTTAAAAGAAAAATTCAATCCTACAACAATAAATAATAGACTATAAAAAGGGCGTTGATTTTGAGCATTATTGGAGAATTAATCGGCTAATATGCATTACCTTCCTTTCTTTACTCTATATTAATTGTGTGAAGTGGGACTATAAACATGTGTTTGGTGATGGAGCTAGGATTGTATGTGTGGGGGCATACCATAACACAAGTTTTTAAAAGAAAAATTCAATCTTGCAATAATAAATAATAGACTATAGAAAGGGCATTGATTTTGAGTATTATTGGAGGATTAATCGGCTAATATAGCGTTACTTTTCGTCCTTTACTCCATATTAATTGTGTAAAGTGTTAGCAATAGTCAATTAATGTGTTAATTATGTAGTCAATTAATGTTTGGCACCTACTATGTTTGGCACCTACAATATTTGGGGGGCTTGACTAGGTTGGTTGCCTAACTTGGGGGCTTAGGAACTTGTATATATATGTGTTGATTGTAAGTAATGAAGATATAAGTGAAAATCAGAAAATATTCCACAACTCTCATTCTATCTACACTTTCCACTATCTCCTCTCAATATTCTCTATGTTTTGACATGGTATCAGAGCAGCGATCTTGCTGACTCTAGTCTTGAATTGTTGTTTCCATAATGGGAGAAGATGTTTTTTTCCCTGCTGGAAATAACACTACCAACTCTTCTCAACCTACCTACCTAGAAGCATTGACGACACCGATCCCGACCCAACACCGACCCAAACCGATTGGCCTCACCTGGACTAGGTGTTGCCGCCGACCCAACCAACCAACCGACCCGATGATCCAGACCTCTACCCTCTAAAACTGCACGATATGAAAAAGATCAAAAGAGATATGAAGCTGCAAGTGGTGACTCTGGCTATGTATTCCATACTTCGGATTATAGAAATTCAACGGGCTGGATAATTGATTTCTGGCGCAATCGATCATATGACATTTGATCCTAATGATTTTCTGAGTACTAGTCAACCCAGACGAACTAGTATTGCTAATGCCAATGGAGTTACTTCTCCTGTGACAGGGGCTGGCACTGTGGCTCTCTCATCCTCTCTTTCATTATCTAATACTTTACTCGTTCCATCTTTATCAAATAAGCTAATGTCAGTTAGTCAGATTCCTGAACAATTGAATTGTTGTGTATTAATCTACCGGAGTTTTTGTTTACTTCAGGATATTCACACTAAGGAGATTATTGGTCATGGTACTAAGAGAGAGGGCTATATTATATGGAGGATCTCAGGTACAGGCATGGCTCACAATGTGACACATGATATCAAACAAAGGCAAGTCTGGTTGTGGCACCGTCGATGGGGCATCCATCCTTTGGATATATGAAGCATATTCTACCAAACTTATTATCAGATTTCAAGGACTCCGACTTCAAATATGACATTTGCATTTTGGCTAAAAGTCACCGTGTGCCCTACCCATTAAGTTCAAGTAAGAGTACTACTCCATTTAAGTTAATTCACTCTGATGTTTGGGGGCCTCACCTATAACTTCTCATTCTGGTTTTCGGTGGTTTGTGACATTTGTGGATGATTGTACTCGTATGACATGGTTGTACTTGATAAAGAATAAAATGAAGTGTTTACTGTGTTTCAGTCTTTCCACGGGACAGATTGAAACTCAGTTTCTACCAAGATCCGAGTTATTCGCTCCAATAATGGGGGCGAATATGTCAATCATGACTTTCAAACATACTTCCAGATGCAAGGCATGATTCATGAGACAACTTGTCCTCAAACACCACAGCAAAATGGTGTTGCGGAACGGAAAAACCGACACCTCCTTGAAACAGCACGAGCCCTTCTGATTGAAGCTCATGTTCCTCGTCACCATTGGGATGATGCTATAGTCACCGCAGTCTACCTCATCAACCGAATGTCTTCCAAAGTTTTAGACTTCCAGACTCCCTTACAAGCACTTGCCCAACATGGGCCCTTGCCCTCCGTTCAAATGCTTCCGCCCCGAGTCTTTGGTTGTGTAGCATTCGTTCACCTTCATAAGAATCAACGTGGCAAACTTGATCCATGTGCTCTCAGATGTGTTTTTGTAGGTTATGCTGCTCATCAGAAAGGATACCGGTGTTATCACCCATCCAGCCGTCGTACGTATGTCACTTTGGATGTCACCTTTATGGAGTCGGAGATGTTCTTCCATGATCCGATGTCCAACTCTATGCCTCAAAGAGGCATAATGAACAAAGAGGCTTTGGGAATTCAAGGACTTGAAGATTGGAGCAAAACAAACCCAAGCAATGAAGTTGAATTTCGGAGCATTAGCCAAGCGACCGGTCTCCAAGAGCCCAGCGACCAGTCGTCCAGAGAATCCTGAAGAAGAATTTCGAACCTGCCCAAAAGCGACCGGTCCCAGGAGCCCAACGACCGGTCGTCAAAGAATCCTGAAGGAGAATTTCGAATATGCCAAAAAGCGACCGGTCACCAGAAGCCCAGCGATCGATCGCTTCCCTGTCAAGAACATGATATCTCTTCATATTTCACCTATGAGACTGATGAAGACCCCCCCTCACATCTCAGGACCTCCTCGATCAATCTCCTGAGAATAATCCTGAGGTACGTGATTCTACTACATCTCACTGCTTTAGTTGATAAACCTGTTAGATATCAATTACCTGAGAGGCAGAACCGTGGAAAACCGCCAATTCGGTATTCACCGGATAATGGCAAGGCATCAAAGTACCCAATTGCAAACTATGTTTCTACTGAAAAATTATCTGCACCCCTTCAAGGCTTTGTACACCAGTTATCCGCAATTCATATTCCAACCAAAGTGAGTGAGGCATTGAAGGATCCAAAATGGGTTCAGGCAATGAATGAGGATATGCATGCTGGAGAAAAATCACACATGGACATTGGAGAACTTACCTCAAGGAAAAAGGACTGTCGGATGCAGATGGGTTTACACTTTGAAATACAATGCTGATGGGTCAATTGAACGTTACAAAGCACGGCTTGTGGCAAAGGGATACACACAAACATATGGTATTGACTATGAAGAAACCTTTACCCCTGTTGCAAAACTTAACATTGTTCGAGTGCTCTTGTCCATTGCAGCAAATCTTGATTGGCCTCTCCACCAATTTGATGTGAAGAATGCCTTTCTCCATGGAGAACTCACAGAAGAAGTCTACATGGATATCCCACCAGGATATGTTACATCTACTCATGCTAATGTGGTGTGCAGATTACGAAAGGTATTATATGGATTGAAGGAATCTCCTCGAGCATGATTTGGGCGTTTTACCTTGGCCATGAAGAATTATGGTTTTAAGCAGAGTAATTATGACCATACTCTGTTCTTAAAATACAAAGGAGGAAAGGTAACGGCTCTAATTATTTATGTCGATGATATGATTATTACTGGGAATGATATGCAGGAAATCTCTCAACTACAAAAATGTTTGGCAAAGGAGTTTGAAATGAAGAATCTTGGTGGACTCAAGTACTTCTTGGGCATTGAAGTTGCTAGATCAAAGCGAGGCATATTTCTCTCACAAAGGAAGTATGCTCTAGATTTATTGGCAGAAACAGGAATGTTAGATTGCAAACCTGTTGACACTCCAATCGTTCAGAATCACCACCTTGGGGAATATCCCAATCAGGTACCCACTAACAAAGAAAGATACCAAAGATTAGTAGGTCGATTGATCTACTTGTCCCATACCCAACCCGACATCGCGTATGCTGCCAGTGTTGCTAGTCAGTTTATGCATTGTCTAAGTGAAGATCATATGGATGCAGTTTTCGGATTCTTAAATATTTGAAGTCAGGCACCAGGAAAAGGACTTATGTTCTCCAAAAATGGTCATCTGAATATCAAGTGGCTATACAGGTAGAGATTGGGCAGGGAACATCACTGATAGACGATCAACATCAGGGTACTTCACATTTGTGGGAGGTAACTTGGTTACTTGGAGAAGCAAGAAACAGAATGTCGTTGCTTTGTCTAGTGCAGAAGCGGAATTCAGAGGAATGACCAAAGGATTTTGCGAACTTCTTTGGTTGAGAAAATTGTTTACAGAGATTGGATATGCACCTACATTCGGAATGCATCTACAGTGTGATAACAAGGCTGCAATATCCATTGCACACAATCCAATTCAACATGATCGCACCAAACATGTTGAAGTGGATCAACACTTCATTAAAGAGAAAGTTGAAAATAAAGAAATTCAGCTTCCGTTTGTCAAGTCGAAGACCAGCTGGAGATATATTAACAAAAGCTGTTTCTAGCAGAGTATTCCACAACTCACTGATCAAGTTGGGCATTGGTGATATCTATGCACCAACTTGAGGGGGAGTGTTAGCAATAGTCAATTAATGTGTTAATTATGTAGTCAATTAATGTGTTAATTATGTAGTCAATTAATGTTTGGCACCTACTATGTTTGGCACCTACAATATTTGGGGGGCTTGACTAGGTTGGCTGCCTAACTTGGTTGGTTGCCTAACTTGGGGGGCTTAGGAACTTGTATATATATGTGTTGATTGTAAGTAATGAAGATATAAGTGAAAATCAGAAAATATTCCACAACTCTCATTCTCTCTATACTTTCCACTATCTCCTCTCAATATTCTCTATGTTTTGACATAAAGTGGAACTATAAACATGTGATATATAATTGCATCCAATCACCCAACAGTAATCGCATTGGGGAGGACCACTACAATGGTTATATGGTCTGTTATTCTTCAAAATATGAGCTGCAACTATATAATCCAATATGTAAAGGAACATTGTGGGGGCCAGGGCCAGGGCAGGCCCTAAGGTGGCTCCGTCTTGCAAGATTTGTCTGCTGAGGTCCCATGCATATATAGAAATTTAGGCCCCTGTCTTTGGTTGATTAAAAAGAGAAGAAGTCTTGAAGCTCAATTATCTATCCTATACTTTCTTTGTACCATTCACCTTTATGCATAGAAAGTATGGCCTTTTTAGCCAATCACATCTAGTCTTACGCCTTTGTAAGTTCACATTACCTATCACACATGAAGCCCCGTTTGGTTCAAGTGGAAGGAGACTGAGGATGAGAAATCGTTGCCTAGCCTATGTAAAAGTAGGGGGGAAAGTGAAACTATTCTCCCAACTTGGGTTTTGTTTTCCCTCATGGGAAAGTTCAAGAAAATGAGCCAATATTAAATAAACATTTTTCATGACAATTTTGTCCCCATTAATAATTTAGAATTACAATATATCATTAAATGCATTCGTTTTTTATTTGATTTAATATGGGTATAATTGAAAATTTATACGAACTTTGTTTTTCATTCCTACTAAAAAAAAATATGAAAGAAAATAAAGTGATATCTTCCGGTTACTTTCCCATCATTACCAAACGTGGGAAATGAATCTTCCATTTCCTATCTTTTGGGAAATGACATGAGAAATGATTTCCCCTCCAATTCATTCCGTGAACCAAACAGGGCTGAAGAGAGATATAAAGATAAGGGATATTATGCAACGGTTAAACATAGAAATGCTTATCTCAGGTAAAGCAGAGAATCATGAATTTTTCAACGGGTGGGCTAGCTAATGTTATTAGCTAAAAATCTATGATCATTTTTTTTTAATGTACTTACAGTTTCTGTAGTCCTTTTAGAAATAAAAAGGCCAAAAGTCACTTTTGGTCCATGTAGTTTGGCACTTCAACCACTTTTGACCATGTAGTTTCAATTTCGTCAATTTTGCCATTGTAGTTTCGTATTTGTAGTAATTCAAGAGCATGTTAGTATTCTTGTCAATTTTTTTAACGATGCAAGGGGCAATTTCGTCAACCCAAAACCCTTGAGAGTAAAAGCTTGTTTGAAAATTTCCCCATTTCATATTAGGGCTCGAAATTCAACTACTAATCTCAATTTTTGAAGAACCCTAAACCCAAATGACCAATTTCAAGCCCTAATATGATAATTAAGGGAGTTACAAGCTTTTATGCTCAAGAATTTTGGATTTATGAAATTGCCTCTTGCATCATCAAAGAAATTGACAAGAATACTAACTTGTCCTTGAATTGCTACAAATATGAAACTACATGGTAAAAATTGACAAAATTGAAACTACATGGTCAAAAGTGATTGAAGTGTCAAACTACAGGGACCAAAAATGACTTTTAGCCAAATAAAAATATACATTAAATCATATAAACCACATTAGTTCATAGCTCTATTGACTAATTTCCAATTTTTTTTTTCTCTAGACACAAGTTATATTGGGCAAGGGAGAAATCCAACCTAGGTCAAGGGTAAATGATTTTAACTATTTGAGCTATAAAAACCTTGCAATTTCCAATAAGCTTTAACATAAAACAAATACATATTAATACAACTGGAAACCACATATTATCAAAATGAAAATATGTTCAACAAAAGTACATATTTTAATGTGTTTTTTTTTATTGCTGTCATGCAACTAAATTCATAAAGAATTAAACTTCCTTTGAGTAGGAACGAAGCTAAAATTGTAAGGTTAGAATAGCCGATATATAAAGATACATAAGTGTTCAAAAACTACATGTTAAAGCTAATATATTTAAGTTAATTATGTATAATTTGTTGGAGGGGAGCCATTTACTAAAAACTAACAATGTTTCTATAACTATTTACATCTTATAACATATCAGAATGACTATTTATCTAAACAATATCAGAATGAGCAAAGAAAATTTGATCACCACAAATTTGAAGTTCATGAATAGGAAAAGTTATATATTCTGAAAGACTGATATATTGTTTAAATCCTGGATACTGGAGCTTGGCATCTTAAGCAAGCACCATAAAAAATGAGGGTACTTCAAACTAAAAATAAATAAAAATGAGGGTACTTTATTAATAAGATTTTAGTTACACAAATAAACTGGCCAGAGTCATTCAAGCTACAGTATGATGATAACATGAGAGGACGAACCCTTTCTGACGAATATGGGAGGTGACATGTTGATCAAAGTTGACAAATGAGCATCCAATCATTTAAATGTTCATCTTTATGCAAGCATGGCATGTTAGATGTTCGCCATCTGTTGCTATCAGAATCCAACCCAATCAAACTTAGGTGTGTTTTAAATATGATGAGTTCATTCCTCCAACTTCTCAACTCAGTTTTTCCCCATTTATCTACGGGGGAATGCTAGCAAACTTGTCTCTAACCTTCTCATTTGGACATTCTCCATTTTTTGTTTGATATGTGTCATTCTCCTTACACTTAAAACAATGTCATTAATATGTTGTTATACAAGCTAACTTTTGCTTTTCCAAGTTTACCCTTATTAAATGTATTCAATTTATCCAAAAAAAATTCACAAATTTCTTACCATCTCATTAATTTTTTATTTTTTTTTAACAAAATGTCTGCTTTAAAAAAAAAAAAGAAATTTCAGTTTTTTTTAGATATATATTTTTTTATAAAAAAATGTCTAAACTTGACATTTTAAAAAAAGGGACATTTCTTCTTCTTCTTTTTTAAAAAGACATTTTCTTAAAAAAATAATAATAATAAGATGGTAAGAAAGTTGTGAAATTTTTTTGGATAAATTGAATACATTTAATAAGGGTAAACTTGGAAAGCAAAAGTTAGCTTGTATAATATATTAATGACATTGTTTTAAGTGTAAGGAGAATGACACATGTCAAGCAAAAAAGGAGAAGGTTAAAGAGAAGGTTGCTAGCATTCCTCTTTAGTTCCTTTCACCTCATAATACGTTTTTTTTCTTGCTGAACTTGCACGTTAGTTAATTGATTGATACAATACGTTGGATAATTATTCAATTTAATAAGTCAAGTCACATCATTTATGAATTCATCAAATAACGCTTAAAATATAAATTTAAAATTTGATTTAATTGAAATAGTCCAATTTAGACTGAGCCACCAAACGAATTTCCATGAAGTCAAAAATATTATTTTCATTAAATGTTCCCATTAAATACCAATCATATACAGTATCTATCGGTCGCACCAAAGCATTTGAAACTTCACAGGTTGAAACCAAGTCTTGGCCCTTCTTGAAATCAATCAAGATATGGAGCATGAATTTAAAGCTTAGCTCTTCGAACTAGATGCTGGAGGTTGATGGAATTGCTGATACATGGCTGCCATCATGCCGTAAGGATCCATTGTCATAGGCTGAAAAGAATGTGCACATTTTAGTAAAGAATGTAATTAAGAACGCTCATTTAAAGTCTGCCAATATAAACATGCAAGAATGTAACTTGATAAACAAATATTACTGTCCATATAGTATAGGCATAAACATACCTGTGATTGGCATGCAAGGAAGGCGGACAAAGGATCAGGCATTGTTGCTGAAGCAGACCTATCCCCGCCGGAGCCATCCCATGAGGCCATGGGCATGAATGCAGTCGGGTGAAGAACCGGGGAGATGCCCGGGATGTTGGGGCGGCCCATAGTGTTCATGTCCATTCCCATTCCCATTCCCATTCCCATGTGTCTTGGGGCTGCGGCCATCATGGACATTTGAAGTTGCTGTTGCATGGCCATTGGCAACATCATGGCTGGCATGTTCATCCTGCTCATCATTTGGATTTGTGCTTGCAAAATTTTCAAATACTCAATCACTTCGTCTAGCATTGAAGCTTTATCAGTCTGAAATAAAACGTTAAATGTCAAGCTCAAATGTTGCCCCCCCATGTTTCTAAATGTAGCTCACTTTATCTTGAAATAATACACTCAACAATTAACTTTTCCTAAAACCTACATCAACAAAATACAAAATATTCATTTCACATTCAATTTCGAATTTTTTTCAAAATCAATCCAACGTTGATTAAATGTAAATCTCACAGTGACCTACAGTTAGAAATCGTGAGTTACCGTTACAGACTAGTAAAAGAGGCACTGATTGAGTATGTAGATACTATAAGTACTTCAGATCTTTTATCCTATGTTCTCTATTTTTGCACATCTTGGGTCTACAAGTTACAGACTATATAGCGTAATATACACATGAAGTTACTGCTTATTTGGGACAAACACAATACAGAAGCAATAGGGCCTACCACTTGGGAAGATTTATGTCGAACCAAGTAGTTGCCCCCATAGCGAACAACCTGCTGGCCAATTTTACCTGGTTGCAAAATGGATATGTGGACTAGGATTCATCGAATTCACCAAAAACACCACAACCATGTAAATGCAAAATTAAATTTTTGGACCACATTTATGGCAATTGGCAGCCCTGCCTGCTCATCAATCAAACTCTAACCAAAGTACCTTGAAAGTGGCTTATTTTTTTGTCACTAGCCTTGAACATGCATCCTCCCTATGAATGAAGACAAATATATGGTGTAATCTTATGTGATAATTGGTATCTTCTTTCTCTGGTTCAAAAGATGTGGAAGACGAGAACGGTACTACTCTTGCATACTGTTCTCTTGTCATGGGTGTGAGGGTAAATTAGTAGTTCATTAATTATACGTTCCTACGTCTTACAATTAGAATATATTAAGACTTTTGTTCCTTACAATGAAACTACACATATGAACAAGTATTCGATAATTTTGAGATTTTTTTTGGTTCGTAATATGATCGATAGAACTAAAACCATAAAGATAGTGCACAAAACCCAAAACTGGAACATCATACCTTACTGGAATTTGGGACCAGTTTCTGCAGCGTCTTCATCCTTTGGTTAATCTTATCTCTCCTTTTCTGAAAGAAAAAAAACATAGAGATTGATTATTAAGAAGAATTAATTGCGATATTACGAAACAACCCCCATCTCCCCAAATGATAATTTCTTTCCAAAGAAGGTCAAATACTGTTCTTTCCTAGTACTGTTTTGATGCTATCTATCACCTACTTTATACTACCCAATCATTCGCTATGAGTTCTGTATCTCACTCCTCATAGAAAATACAATTTTAAATAGGTGGTATTAAATTGTAAATTACGAGTAGGACCAAGCGTTTTATTTCACAGTCCAACAAAATAACATGTTATGTTGTGTAATAAAAGAGGATCATGGTATATGATGGAATTGGATGCAAATTTAATCAACATAGTTTGAATGAAGATGTATAACATACACGTTCAGATTGGTTATGAATAGCAGCAGCCCTACTCCTCTTTGTAGAAACTGAGGATTTTCCAGTACTTCGTTTCTTTCTGTTATCTTCATCGCCTGCCTCCCTCTTCAAAAATAACAAAACAACAAGTAATGATAAATAAAAAAATCAAATAAGTAAATAAAAAAACTAAACAATCATTAAACAAACAAATCCATTTTAACTTATTTCTTAAAATCATTGAAAATGTTTGTATTAATTAGCAAGAGTAAAAGTAGGGAGAGTTTGCCTGTGGTCTACTGTGACAAACGGAGTCATGGTCGCTTGTCTTTGTACTGTCAAGTGTGACAGGCTGACTATCCATCCCAAACGTCGCGCTACCGCTCACGCTCTGGGATCTGCTGCTCCACTCCGGTGTTTCGGGGACACGGGACAAACTCCCATGTTTCCCTGAAGGCATGGTGTCGTCATCCTGAGTGGCGGCGCCTGTAGTGCCACTGCAGGACTCCACTCTAGTGGAACACCCAACCATGTCCGAGCCTGAAATCACACCAGGCATGGACATGGACTCCATCATATGACTACTTGAGTTATCGCTTTGGTCAGAAACCAAAGCGTCCATAGTCATAGTGGTGGAGGGCGCTACTGCTGTAGTTGAACGAACAGCAGCATTGCGATGGTGATCAAACCAGGTCACTAGTTCCCCTTTAGCGCCGCCACCGGAAGAATCGAAGGGGGGTTTACTGGGAGGGGGCAAAGTAGAGGTGGCTTGGTTGACTATTGACTCGAGGGTGCCACTTGCCCGGGGCTTGTCCCAGGTGGTGTACTTCGCAGTGGTTAATGAGGGCTTCGCCGGCAGGCGCGGCAGACCTAAGCCGTGCATGGCTACCTGGCCGTTTTCCCATGTCAGCTCTGCTACTTCATAGTCCAACCTGCATATACACACAATTAAATTAAGTGCTTCACTTGGATAATTAATTAACCAAACCATGTACATATATAACAAGTAGAGAGAGAGAGAGAGAGAGAGAGAGAGAGAGATTCATACATGGGGACATCATCAGATGGAGTGGAAGAGCGAAGAGAGAGCCTAGGAGCGGGTGGAGTAGAAATGTCATCAAGATCCCAGCTGGGAACACACTGGTTCATTTTGAGACCAAGAGACTTCACTTAATTTGAGTTTCTTGTGTTAATGTGTAGAGCAGAGAGAGAGAGAAGAGGGTAATATATTTCTTTCTTCTTCTTCTTCTTCTTTTTCAATTATTTTGTGTTAATTTGTGTGAAACAGGACCGGCTCCAAAGTGTTTGAGATTGAGAAAAAGGGGCAATGATAAGTTGCTGAATGAGAGAGAGAGAGAGAGAGAGAGAGAGAGAGAGAGAGAGAGAGAGAGAGAGAGATAGAAAGATAGGGGCCGGGTCGTTTTTTAATGTCCCAGTGCTGGTGGCTAATAATAGCAATGGAAATTAAGGAAATGTCTGACAGGCTTTATTGTATACTATCTGATATTTGGAGAAAATTACAGATACCGAAAAGTTGTTGCAGCAATAAAAAGAAAAATAAGAAGAGTTCATTCAAAACAAAAATCTTTGAGTTCGTACGTGTCAATGTGTGGGTGTGTGTTTGCATAGCAATGATACATTGATTGTATTATAGGCGTCTGTAATGTAATAATATGTAATGTGTAGATTAAATGATGGGAAGATGGGGACGTCTCTGGCTTGATTTGTACAACGGAGAATTACCACCTAAGACATGTTACATATACGTATATGCTCAATGATGCAAGACCGTAGAATGAGAAAGAGAGAGAAGGAGAGAAGCCTTCTTTGGTGTGCGGGTCGACTGTTCATTGCACCTGAATTGTCGGTCAATCGATAATCATAATACCATCGTATACGTATACGTGAAGAATTCTACAAGTTCTTACAGAAGTCCCAATCTCGTTGTATTCCAAACACTATGTTGAGGAGTTAAGTACAATATAAAGTTATATTTCATCCACTTATATATTTATACCATATGTATAATTTGCAAGTAATGGCATGTATTCGAAATTCAACTTAAAATCTTATACCTAATAATAATTATGAGAGAGGGTGGGTCATGAAGGTTTCCCATTACCAAGAGAAAGACAAAGGCAAATTAATGAAACTTTCTTCCTATCACAAACTGAACATGGAACAGATTATGTGGTAGAGAGAGAGAGAGAGAGAGAGAGAGAGAGATCAAGGGGTGAATTGTGGTGTGAAATGAATTGAAGGCAGAGTTCTCAGCCTAACAAAAAAACAACAAACAACTAAGATAGTTTATTTTGGAAACTGCGCGTGGGAAACTGGAATTTTTGGTAGTGAGTGAGTGATGTAAGGATTTGTACGTGGGTGATGTAGTGCTATATTACAATGGATATTAGACACCTTCTTCTTCACCCACAGCTCATCGCCACGCAGCAGCCTTCTATTTAATTTCTTTGTAGACTCAAGGCCCCAACCTCCGCCAAGATTTGACCGCCCCTTTTGTTTTGTAAGTTGCAATGTCACTGTTGTACGGCCAGAGAGACAAAGGGCGGGGTCTCATTAAAGTTTGTTCAAAGCTTTTTTCTTCAAATGCCAATAAATCGACTCAATTCAATGACTGTGGATAGGGATTAGATTTGATCCTTAAATGAGAAAACGAGCACGCTTATTTTGTTTGGTAAATGTTCCTGTAGAAATCTGTTCCAAACGGGTCGGTTCGAATCAATTAGTAGCCGACGATTTTCTTGGTTAGAAAAATATAAAACCATCCATTTTTAGTCTTGTAGTATTTTAGCTCTTACTATATTGGAGGAAGTCTCAAGTTCAAATTTCAAACGCCTTAGGCACGACACCAGGGCAACAAAGCTAAAGTGCCGTTTGGAAGCCTAGGTCACTTCCCATAATACCACATTCTTCTCTTACCAAAATCCATATCCAATGGGCCAACGGCCCGAACATAATACATGGACAAGTCTAACAAGTAGATGGGCTTTGCATCCACTTCTACGGATAGCTTTGTGGTATCCATTTTTTTGATGTGGTTTTGTATTTCATAACCGAAAAGAGAGTAAAAGAGGAAGTAAAGATCATGGGAGAGAGAGAGAGAGAGAGAGAGAGAGAGAGAGAGAGAGAGAGGTTGACGTTTGATGCTTTTGAAATAGTTGTTGTATTGGCAGTTTGTTTACAAGATAGATATTGCTTTTGGGCAGATATCACGAGGGAAGATTTAGCTTTTGGGATATCACGAGGGCCAATTTCAATCAAATAATAATCACTCACATTTCCAAGTCAGCTGTTGGCATGATGAGATGCAAAATGTAAAAACAATGACACTCTCAAATTAGGGTTCTTGTTACATTCTCATATATCTAATTTGATTTTTTCGTTTTCCCCCCACCCAAAGGTCGTTGACTGAATGTTACCCTAGCCAAAAATAAAAAAGTAGTTTTGACAAGTTTATGGGAAGTTGTATTTGAAGAGCTTCCAAATTGCCAATTTATTAGTTAAATAATAAATAATCATTACTGTATCATGTGGCAACAATTTTAATGAATAAATTTTTTCGAACATTAATTATTCATAATGCAATGCTATCACTCAATATGTAAAGTCTTAAGTTTAACATCATATGGAAACTTGCATAGCATGCCCTCAAATTATTGAGAGAGAGAGAGAGGATCAAAAAGTTACGTGAGATTCACGTTATAATATGTAATTCAATACCTGAAAAATCATAAGTTAGATTGATTCAAATGATTGAATAATACTCATAGATAAGCTCAAGAAACTCAGTTGAATCTTTTATTTAAAGCCTTACTAGATTATCTAAAACTTGTATTAACACAAGCGATCACCAATTGAAATTGTAATCAAAACCTAACAAAAACACAACTCTTTTGAGTAATAATATCTCATAGATTTGGCATTCCAAATTTAGATGATCCTTTCCATATCCGATTATCAACCCTAAAATGCAATCCAACACCAATATGATATAGGTTTCATTGCTCACTTTACTCTCTTCTTCTTGATTACACCTGCAAAAAAAAAACACAAAAAGGAAAAAAGAAAAATGCAATTATTATATCATTACGTGGAAATAAAGGGCAAAAGAGAGCATGTTTATCCTAAAAAAGTAATTTGAGGTGTACTTGTTTTTATTTAACGTAGGACTTGGGAGTTTTGAGTTGTACTTTCCAAACACTGCCAAATTATGTTACCCCTCACACGAGACAAACTTTTAATTTGCTTTCAGAATCGAATGATGCTCTCGTTATCGCCTCCGAAAATATATGATGCCAAAAACAAATTTGTTGATCATTCCCAGCCCAAAACCAACAACCAGATCACAACTGATCCTCTACCAACCACTCCACTCGTTATAACTACATCCTCCAATGATCTCGTTCCACGTCATCAAAGCTTCGTTTTGGTCAATGAATTTCACCTCTAGTTTTAGTTAACCGTCGGTGGCGCTGCACTGGATAAACAGAATCGTTTTTTTTCTTCCTCACTTTCATTAACATTTCACACACACTTCATTTATCCAAAATCCCATCTTTTTTCCAGAATGTGGAGAGAGAGAGAGAGAGAGAGAGAGAGAGAGACTGTGATTAACAAAAGATTGGATTTTTGCAAACCCTAACCCTAATTAGTGAGCTTTTTTAAATTAATTTATTTGCTTTTGCACTTTTATTTGCTTTCTCTTGAGCTTTGACAAATGTCATATTCACCAGACAGAAAATCTGGTAGCCCAACAAAGTCACATGTTTTGAAGAGGCCAAGGCCATTGAGCCTCCCAGACCAAGCTCTCAAGTATGTTATCATGAAGATGCAGCTTCAGAGCCACCACCACCACCACAGCTCTCTCTCTCCTTCAACTGCTTCACCTTCTCCTCACTCTGAGTCTGACCTCTCTTCTGGGTTCAATTCCCTTAACCTAGGCCCTCCCGCACCAGATTCCACCTCCCTCTTATCCGATGAGCTTCTCCTCTCCATCTTCTCCAAGCTCCCAATTTCCCAGTACCTCTCCAACTCCCTTGTCTGCAAGCGCTGGCTGCACCTCCATGGCCGCTTGGTGCAATCTGTAAAGGTCTTTGATTGGGGGTTTTTGGACTCGGGTCGGGTCTTCGCCCGGTTCCCGAACCTCACTGAGTTTGATATCGTCCATGCTTGCATTCGGTCTCCGCGGAATTCGGGGATTCTTGTGACGAGGAAGGCTTTGACTGTTCATATCGACTCGCTTTTCAGCCCAAATGGGTTTATTGAGGAAAGTGATGTGTTGAAGAACAGTGTGGTGGATGATGGGCTCGGGTTGATTGCCAGTTCGTACCCGAATTTGCGCCGAATTGCGGTTATAGGTGCCAGTGAAAATGGGTTGTTGAGGATTGCTGAGGATTGTCAAACACTGCAGGAATTGGAGCTGCATTGTTGTGGAGACTTGGCGTTGAAGGGAATTAGTGCGTGTAGGAACTTGCAGATTGTGAAATTGATTGCTTGCGTTGATGGGTTTTACAGGGCAGTGATTTCGGATATTGGGTTGACAATTTTAGCTCAGGGGTGTAGGAGGTTAGTGAAGCTTGAGCTTTGTGGGTGTGAAGGGAGCTATGATGGGATTAAGGCAATTGGGCAGTGTTGCCAAATGCTTGAGGAGTTGACTCTCAATGATCATAGGATGGATGGTGGGTGGTTGGCTGCTCTGCCCTTTTGTGGGAATTTGAAGACTTTGAGGCTTG
Source organism: Prunus fruticosa (assembly GCA_018703695.1). Taxonomy (NCBI): domain Eukaryota; kingdom Viridiplantae; phylum Streptophyta; class Magnoliopsida; order Rosales; family Rosaceae; genus Prunus; species Prunus fruticosa. The sequence goes on along the minus strand of CM031918.1, from coordinate 43,090,992 downwards.
AGTCTTGCAAGGACATTGATTCAAACCCCGGCCCTGATGAGCACTTGGGATTTTGTCCCACCATTGAGGAGTTGCATTTGCGGCGGTGTCAAGTGAGGGATAAGCATGGTGTGAGAGCATTGTTCTTGGTGTGTGAGGCTGTTAGGGATATTGTTCTGCAGGATTGTTGGGGATTGGTGGATGAAGTATTTGCATTTGCGAGTATTTGTAGGTACGATATTTTTTTTCTTCCCTCATTTGTGCTTTTTTCTTTTTGTTGTCTGAATCATTCATACCGTGCAAACCTCTTAATTGATTTTAGATCTGTGTTCCATTTATGATTAGCTCTTCCAGTGAAAGATTGGAATGGAATTTGTGAGATTAATCTCTGCTTTTAAGGCTACAACTGCCTTGAAAAGGCAAGCCCATTTAAATCTGGGACTCCACTATCTTCTCCCACCTTTGTTGTGTTTACTGAATGCTTCTGATCTAGTCATCCAAGGCTAACTAAATAATGTTATAGAGATTTGAAATGTGAATAGTTTTTGGGAACGATGATCATGAAAATCAGACTTTACACTAAGTTTTTGTGGCCTCTATCTCCCATGGTATTTGATCCTTGTAGAGTTCCAAATATCAGAATGTCTCAAATAGCTTCACTAAATTCCTTTTTTAGACCTATATTTTTATGATTTGAATAGATTCCTTGATAATTACATTTATAATCTTAATCATAGGTAATGCAAGGATTTTATGAGTTATTACGAATTGTCAACTCTAAAGTTTTAACGTGTGGTGAATTGGCCAAAACCCAATTAACTCTTTAAGTTTTAAAGTTCTTCAATAAAACTTACACAGTTCTGAAGGTTGCACAATGAGGAGTCTGGTATCAAATATGTTTCTGAACTAAGAAAGTTCATGAGAATAAGGAAATTTTTTATGTCTGTTAATATGCCTCATTGTACTCTAACAGAATTAGGGTATAATTAACGGAATTCAGATATTCCTTCTCGTTTATTGAAGGAGTTGCTTAGTGTGTTGCAGTTTTCTTCTTTCTTTATCAAAGTCCGTGTTATTACTAACAAACTTGTAGTCGCTTCTCCATCCCAAACAACCTCTTTTCCCCTTATCTTTCTAAACTGCAGACCGAACTTGTTTCTCACCATCCCAAGCATGTAGGATTGTCAATTGGACGAGCTGGTAAAGTAAACCCTGTAACTTTTTCTCACAATCTTGAAACAAGAGGACACCAGCTAAACCATTATTCCAAAGAAAAGCCTTTGTTAGAATAATCAACGTTACATTGGCCGTAGAAAACTATAGCTCGAGATCAGTCTCAACTCAAATAAATCTCAGTCCAAAAGAAAATTGGAATTCACACTAAGCAGTCCAGTTGAAAATACTACAAGCATAAGACTCCTAAAAGTGGAATTCACAAAGATGTCATATGTCGTAGGTTTAATGAATATACTTTTTATTTGACGAGTTGGAGAACACTAATTTGCTATGATTACATAAATATGTGGTGTAATTCTTTTCCTACTACAAGTTATACCGCAATTATTTTGAATTTCCATAAAGAGACATAGCATACTTGGAAAACAAATCAATGTGGAATAAGTTTTAAGCGAAGTTGGTACTTGGAAATGCATTCGTCAGTGGCCCATGCATGGTTCCATGCATTACGCGGAAACATCAGAACTTCCTTCAGAAAACATCAGAGCTTTTCCCCAGAAGATCCGAAGTCCTTCTTTCTTTTTGGGTTTATGAGAAGGAAAAGGAATCATTATGCACAAAGCTTTCATGATTTATTGGGATCATTGAAAAACATGGCTGCTAGATGTATGATTATCCATCATTCTTATGTTTGAGTCTGGTCTTCCAATCAATGGCTGCTTGAGTAGATAAGTATAATGATTTGAGGCATTGTCTAGCGTGAGATTGATGTTGAATAACACCTATTTGTTGATTTCAAATTTTACCCTTCATAATGGTTTTACCCTTTTTCTCGACATAGGAGGGTGAAGCTGATTTCTCTGCAAGGATGCTCACTGCTGACAACAGGAGGTCTGGAGTCGGTGCTCCTTTGTTGGAAAGAGCTTCAAAGGCTTAGAGTAGTATCATGTAAAAATATAACAGACAGTGAAACAACTCCTGCCTTGGCAACCTTATTTTCTGTTCTGATAGAGTTGACATGGCGACCAAATACCAGATCTCTCTTGTCATCAAGTCTTGCTGGGACTGGAGTGGGACTGAAAGGTGGCAGGTTTTTCAAGAGTTTAAAGCCTTAACTTCTTGATGGGAATCTTGACTTCGGTTGAATGAGCATCAAATCACTTGGCAGTTGTTCAGTGTTTGGATCAACGCACAAAATAGATAGGTTGGATGCCCATCATTATGATAACAGAGGATGGTTTGCTTCCTCGCTTACAGCAAGACTGCCGAAAGGAGTTTGTCATCATTTAAAGACATTCTAGTCCTCTCTCTCTCTCTCTCTCCCCACATGTGTGTTGATAACCTGGATGTCCACAGCTCAGCATCAAGTTGTCATTGTGATTTAAGCCTAGTCCTGTTTCTTTAATGCTCAGCAAGGTTAGTCATGCTAATTTTGTCATATTTAAGTAGCTGTACTAACTTGCTAGGAGTTAGAACAAGCAAAAACACGAGTACAGTTTATCTCCTCTTTCGACATCATTCATATGTAACATGTTCTAGGAATGAAGTTCTTTTATCACAGAATGTAATGACATATTATCGGCAAACTCATTGTGGTTTCATGCAACTGCCATGGTGTTGCTGAATTTGTTTCGTCGCTATTACGTTAATGTCTCAACTGATTGGAGTTCGAGTATAGGTTCTTCGACGGCATCGCAAGTTTGTTTATCATTTTAGTATTCAAAATAGAACTCTTGTTCTCATTTTATTTTATTTTAAATTAATTTTTCCTGCTGATTATTCTAATTTGTCTGATATCTATGCAAATAAGTTAAGCCATCAAAAATTATTTAGTCATCCAATTTTGACAGAAATTACCATTTAAATCGGAAGACCTTATGCTGAAAATGAAAATATCCACACTTGTCCTCTCATGAAAACGTCCACAATTTTTACCCAAAAAAACGTCCACAGTTTTCCTATCGGTCATCGTATTTGAAAGCTGTCTTGGACATTTCCTCTTCAAAATTTATACGTAAATGTAAATAAAATATATAAATATTTGACACAAAATCAAAGCAGTGATATTTGGCAGGACTGCATACGTCAGACTTGACGTGGCAGGAAACAATTGGTGGAGTAGGCGTGGAAGCGTCAAGCGGTCAAGCCACGTAGACAAAAAGAAACGCCAACGCGTTTGCGTTACGTAATAAAACGGATTTTCAGCCCATCGGAGTCAAAAACCCTTCTCGGATCTTCAACCTTCGATACACGCCAGCATCTCAACTCGTTCTCTTCACCGAATCGACTCAGGTCAGTTTTTCCCCTTCCTCTTCTCTCCTTCGATTTGTTCGTGTAACCTTGCGGATCTACTGCATGCAATCTTCAGTTTCGTGTTTTTTTTTTGGTTAATTCTGATTGCAGATCTTTTTCTGCCTTTTTCGTGATTGTGTTACTGGATCTGATTTGTTGTGAAAAATCGAAACTTTCTCCTAATTTCTGTATAATCATCCGAATTTTCTCTTTGTTTTCTGTATTTTTTGGTTGTTTGAAGTTGAACTCGATGGATTAGATGAACTGCGGTAGTGAATTTTCATTTGGATTAATATTTTGTTTCTGCTAATATTCCTATTTTTCATTCAAATTGCCCTATTCTGTAGATCTCTGCATGCAAGTTATCATTTTGATACACAGATGGGTGCTTTTAGTTTAAACTGTAAATATGTAGAAATGGAGTTGATGGATTTTGACTACAGAAGTTAATCAGCTATGAAACGGTTCTGCTAGTCTCTGAACCCCAATTACTGTTAATGCAATTCTATACGTTCTTGTTTGTTATTGTTTCGCCTTTAAGTTGGTTATGCTAATCATTCTGGTCAAATCTGTTTGGAATCAAATTCATTGAATTGGAGAACAAAAAGCTTTGATTTTGCATATGTTGGATCAATTTATAAAACTTTTTCTCTATGAGTTCTATTCTATATGTTTACAGAATTGTCAAAGCTCCACCTCGGTCTGTTCTTAAATAATGCCAAACTCCTCTCCTAGAAGCTTTTTTGTCCTTTTTTTTCTTCTTCTCCCTATGTGTGTGGATTTGGTCATTTATTTTTGTACCATAAAGGTTGGATTGAGGTTCTAAATGTCTGAGTTTGTGGTAACAGAAAATGGTTCTAGGCGGTGGAGCACCTGCCCCAAGGGGAAGTGCCGCAGCTACTGCGAGCATGCGAAGGAGGAGGACGACAAGTGGAGGTGCTTCAGGCGGTGCGGCAGGGACAATGCTCCAGTTTTACACTGATGATGCCCCGGGACTCAAGATCTCCCCGAATGTTGTTCTCATCATGAGCATTGGTTTCATTGCCTTTGTTGCCGTTCTTCATGTCATGGGTAAGCTCTACTTTGTGCGTAGAGAGGCTTAGAAGGAAGGGTGCTGTGCTAACAACAGGAAACAAGACTCAATATGGTGTTTTATGAATGAACTTCAGTTTTCTAAGCTTTCTTTGTAATATGCGAATGGTTGAAGCAGAGTTTTAGACATTTTTGGTTCAGTGTATTAGAACTAGAGCCACCTTTACTTAAAATGGAATTCTAGGCCCTCCTCCCCTTCTACAGTTTGATCAATTTTTTGAATGAATGCTGGCTATTGGAATTCTAGGCCCTCCTCCTCTTCCACAGTTTGATCAATTTTTTGAATGAATGCTGGCCATTGAATGGATTTTAGATAATGAGCACAATTGGATATCGATCGCTTGAATATAAATGGACTCAAAATTCTTGTGTAAAATTGAGGCTGAGCAATCACTTGATGGTAAATCCACTGCACTGGTTTGCAAAGGCTTTTGTGTGGGGGAAGTAAGATGAACTTTGAGAATGCGTACCCAAGTTCCCTCCCACCCCAGAAGGACCCTAGAAGAAGGATGAAAATTGTGAGCTTCTTTACTTACTGGGGGATCGGGATTCTCTGCTTTTTCTCGGGGTTTTTCTGGTTGATGGAAAACTCTCTGTACGTGATGAGAGACCAATTCCAAAGAGGGCAAATAGTTTGTGAGAAACAGGGCTTGGTCCCAGCTCTCATACAAATACCAATCCTTGGTCTGCATCTATCCTTTTCAAAATTCCCCAATTCTCTCTGTTCGGACACACCAAAAAATGGATCGAATTGATAAAGAATTTAGAGGAATGCTATTCACAATCGCTCAAAAGCGATTCTCACAGCACTTGCTAGACACGTGTCCCCGTTCCCATCTTTTTTTTTTAAAAATTGTTTTTTCTCTTTCTTCTTTCGGTTGCCTCCCTCTCTCTCTTATTCTATTATTTTTTTCTCTTCCTTCTCTCCATTTCCTCTTCCCTCTGCACAGCCCCTTTGTTTCTATTTTTCTGGTCTGAAACCTCAGCACTCCCCTCCATTTTTAATCTCAAGTCTTAAGTCTCTCTCTCAAAAGCTGAACTGCAGTTGCAGAATCCATCTCAACCACAAGGTTGGGGATGCCTTTTTCAGCTGCCAATTTGGGACCAAAGAACAGCCCCCATATCTCAGCCTCTAAGATTTACCACAAAGTTGGGGATGCCTTTTTCAGCTGCCAATTTGAGACCAAAGAACAGCCCCCATATCTCAGCCTCTAAGATTTGGCCTTTAACCAAATTAACTGTAAACCCTGTGACCCAGTCCCCTGTAGAGTCACGGATTACACCTCCAGCACCAATAGCTCCATTAGAATTTTTCCGAGACCCATCAAATGGGTTTCTTTCTTGGATACCAGATGAGAAGAAAAAGAAGAAATTAAAAAAGAGAGAGAAGAGAAACAGAGAGAAAAAAGAGAAGAAAGTTAAGAAATCTGAGGGAGAGAACTGTGATTTGGGGGAAGACATACACAGAGAAGAAGAAGTTTGGGTTTTTAAAGCTTGAGGTATTTGTTTTTGTGTTACAAAAGGTTTGGGTTTTTACAACCCATCGATGGAGACAGATACAGAGAAGAAGACGGAGACGGGGAAAAGAAAATAAGAAGGAGAAGAAGCAGGAGGAGGAGAGAATAGAGGGAGAGCAATGGAAAAAAAAAAAAAAACGAGAGAGACGAAGGCAACAGAGAGAAGAAAGAGAGAAAAGTAATAGAATAAGAGAGAGAGGGAGGCAACCGAGAGAAGAAAGAGAAAAAACAATTAAAAAAAAGAAAGGAAGGGAACGGATACACGTGTCTAGCAAGTGCTGTGAGAATCGCTTTTGAGCGATTGTGAATAGCATTCCTCAAGAATTTAATCAAATTGATCATATTCACAGTGTAAGCAAAGCAAATCAAGCTATCAAAGACAAAGAAGCATAAAATAAAAAGTAAAGATGAAAACAAGCAACACAAAGAAAGAAAGAAAAAGCAACAACCATTTACATGACGCGCAAACCTTAATAAGAGCGGCAATCGGAGGAAAACAAATCAAACCAAACCCTGAATTTGAAACAAAACTTTTCGAGACTGGAGCTGCTGTGACAAGATTCGAAGAAGATGATTAATATAATGAAATAAGAGGAAGATTCGAAGAAGATTCAAAAAAACAGGTCGTTATAAATTTTTATTAATTTTTTATGTTCTTAACCACTTGAGTTACAAATTCCTTATAATTTTTATTTAATTATAGTTTTCAATATATTCTCTAAACATTAACGAACTCCTAAACCCAAAATGCTTAACCTTAATAAAATCAAAACAAATGAGACAATTTAAAAGATAAAGACCTCTCACTACTACTTTTATTCTAATTTTAGTAATTTATGATAAAAACAAATACAAGTCAAAGCAACTATAGTGCCAAATATGTTTTACTTTTCAAACTATTCAGACAACATCCCCTCTTCAATATAGTCTTATTATCTTAATTTTCAATACAGTTATCATTTCCCATTCAATTTGCTTACCATCTAGGAAGAATTTGTATTAAAAAAAATTTGTCACTTAAATAACTCAAATTTATATGTATACCCAAATAAATTTTTTTAAAATTTCTTTCTTAATTATTGAACACTTTCTATAAACTATTCATAATTATTATGAATAAATAAAATAATAAACTTTTATGGTATTCATAATGTACATTTATATTGCAAGTATCTAGTGACTTTACTATCCTTTATAGTTAAAATGCAATTCACGGTTAATTTTATATAACGCATCATTATTTTCCATTGAATGTGTTGATACATATCCAAAAACCTGGGGTTTATTTTTCTTCTATCATTTATAGTAATCATTTGAATAGTTTGTTTGGCGAGATTAAATATCATTGAAAGGAGAATTAATTCACCTGAGACCAAAGGAGAGATGATTAAAATGTATAAATATTCACAAGGATATTGTAGCTCAAGAGGTGAAGATCATTTGTCCCCCCGTAACTAAGGTCTTGTGTGTTCAGCTATCTCTCTTATTCAATATCGCTTGCATCAAAGAGAAAAAGATGGATAAAAAAATCCAACAAATTAACAAAACAAAATCTTAAGACATTAAGGACAAATCTACATAATTCTCGAACAGATACCAACTTTCCATAGAGGTCGCTTGCCATAAAAGAAGTTTCTATAAGGGCAGGCGACTAAAACCATATAAAAGCGCTTCATGAAGAAGACAGCTTATCAATTCCTAATGGTTAATAACCCAAATAGGAACCACAGACTGGAATAATTCTCTCTTTCCTCCTCCTCTCTCTTACTGTGACAGCCAATAGCAGTAAAAACTAGGCCACATTTCAAGAACCAAAAGACTCCAAGAAAATGATATCCCAAACAAGAAAGAACCCAAGTTTCTCCAAAACCGACAGCATGAGGACGAAACCCAGCATGATGAATCCCAAGGGGGCTGCTACGAAGTCGTTGGAGTTGAATAAAAACCATGACACTCGTTCCTTATCAACCAGAACCTTCAAAAACTCAAAGGCAACTTGGAGCATGAACCCTCTCATGGATGCTTTGCCACGATCTCCACCACGAGGTTGTAGCAGTGGCTCCAGCCCACTTAGCAGCTCTGCAACTTTTTGCATTCGCAAGGCAGATAGTTTCTACTCTGACCTGCCCACCACTGAGCTTTCCACTCCAAGAACCCAGGTATATTATATACCTAATATATATATATATATGTGTGTGTGTGTGTGTGTGTTCTTAATTTCAAGATATTATAGCTTAGGTTTCATTTTAAATTTTCTAGAACCATTATTTCTCTCTGGCTCTGGGGAAGTGATCTACATTACCTGTTATGGTAGTGGTACATTGTCGATATTTTGTCAATATTAACAAATTTTAACAGATCATAATAGAGATCAAATATCGATGGGTCCTGATATTTTCACCAACCTTTCCTATTTCCTCACTCCCTTATATTCTCTTACCAAAATTTCCATCTTACAATAGCTCATGTTTTTTTTCTTCTGTCATTGGTACCAGGTATGATATATGTGTGTGTATATACATATATTTTTTTATTTTGGAAATTTGATTACATATGTTTCATTCTTTTTCAACGTTTTTCTTTTGTTTTAGAGTGAATATTACTGTGGGAAATATATTTGATTCATATATTTCTCTTTGGATTCTTATATTTGATTCACATTTTGAGGATGGGTAATATTGTATATATAGAAACTTGTGAAAGCATGATGAAGTACTATTTTATTCAATATTTTCATTAAAATGTGAGCGGAGAAATAAAACATGCTAGTGGAAATAGCAGCACCAATATCGACTGTACCTGCATATATTGTAGATTGGTACCTGTTCATTACCAAATAATCTCTCATTCTGTTTTCACGTGTTATTTTGGTAAAAAAAAAGACGTGGTTAAATAGCAGCACAACAAAATGAATGTATGCCATAGAGGTTCCTTTTGGAGCTGATATTTTTCGTTTGTATGGGAAGTGTTGCATATATCCTCCGATTGTAGTATTTTTATTTTTTTCCATTTCTTCAATTTATCCATTAAATTTTTCTAACTGTTCATGATGAGAAAAACTCATGCCAAAAAAGAAAAAAATCTCATGATGTGAATATGATTATGTGCTGCTTCAAATGTCACCAAGGGAACCGTTTCTGGTTTTGAAGTAAAGGAAAGGATGGAGAACTCCAAGACTTTGGTCGTTTCTGTCACCCCAATTCGCATGCGCAGAACAAAATTTCTAAAGGTTCCTGCCTGAGCAAGTTGTCAATGCGTGAACGCATATTCTCAGATCCTCACCATGAATTTGATCATGGCCCGGAACCACCTCCAGAAAGATTAGACAGCTCAATTTATAATGAAGAGTATAAACATGTTGTACAATCTGCTGATCAGAGCAGCTATGAAGAATCTGATGTTGATGAAAACCCAAACGCTGAAGGAGATAAGCAGCCGATGGATCGGCCAAAACCATACCATGAATTCTTAGATGAGTTCAAGCAGCAGGAGCTCAAGGCTGAAATAGAAGCATGGACAAAGGCTGAGCATATGAGACTCGTGACCAAGTGAGGAAGACTACATCTATTTTGTGCATATATTTATGAAAGGGTTTTGTAATCAATTAGCTTGTTTTGAGTCTTGGCAGGTTGAGAGAAGAAGAGGCTGCTATAGACGACTGGGAATTCAAGCAGACCAGCAAGGCCTTGAAGGAGATTAAAAAGATTGAGGTATGAAATTGTTTGAAGGTTAATCTGCTTTAATTAAATGGAAGTAGTTTATGCCATGTTGACTGCGGTAAAATTGTTTGAAACTGAATCTGCTTTGACTGCTATTTGGGAGAAACTTTTGTGTGTGACGGATAGTTCAGGTCACATCATTTTATTGATTCACCCAAATAACAAGTACACGTGTTGGGAGACAGATTTCTACTTTGGGTTTTAATATAAATAATACACTCGTTATAACATATGACGGTGTTACGGTTACGTACAAAATTACTTGTCCAAACAATAAAACCATTGTTTTTAGACAACATTACAGATGACATCTCTAATAGAGATAATGTTAGAGCCAAAAAATAGTGATTCTAAACTTCGAATTTGGCAGAGCAAACTGGAGAAGCAACGCGCAAAAGCAGTGGAGAACACATGGAAGAATATGCGCATAGCCAAGGAAGAGGCACACAAGAAGAAGATAAAAGTAAGACTATCCACAATTGGGAAAATATCTGCAGTTTCAGAAACTTACCAGAGGGCTACCTTCTCCACCAAGAAACTCATATGGCACAAAGTCGCTGCCTACTGCAAGTTTATGTATCTCAAATCTGTCCGTTGCACTGCACTAACATCAGAACCGCGACGATCCTAAACCATTTGCTTTCTCTGACTCCTTAAACATAGACGACATAATCACAAAAGAAGCTATCTGGCATTGGACACAACCGAAACATATGTAATTGAAATCGACTCATCTTTCATGTCATGCCATGTTGATGATACTTTCGTTATCTAAACTGCAAGAAATAAACTTGGGCATTATTTCCACCAGAAATCATTGAACCCAATGGTAATAGTAATAGTGCAATCCCTACTATTTGTTAAACCCCCAAAAGCTCCTCTTTCTCAACTATGAGAACTCTTCAAATGAATTATCACTCAACCCAACACCATCTTTTTTTAGCGGCAAATCTTTCTCAACTATGAGAACTCTTCAAATGAATTATCACTCAACCCAACACCATCTTTTTTTAGCGGCAAATCTCAATAATCCATTTTCGGAGCAATGTCGCAGGTGAGCCTACTTGTATTGGTAGATCCTACCTCTACGAGAGAAGGTGGTACATATCCACCACTTTAGGCGCAAAAGAGGTGCGTGGTATTTCCTTTGCTAAAGATCAAACCCTTTGCATAATCATCTTCAACACCCCAAGAAAACTCCCAAAACGTGAAAAATCAAAAAACAATTGCAATAACCCCGTTTCACTGAGAACAGTTGATTAGTTCTTTTTCTCTCTTTTATCCTGTGTGCCATAAAAGAGGGACACGCATAATCGATGCTAAACTGTATTTACCCCAAAATTTAAATATAAAAAAAAAGAGAAATATTGGTAACTTTCCAGGTAAAGCATGTTTTCTTTCAAGGATCTAGATTAAAAATGAAACTTCCCTTTCTCTTCAGGCCAAAAAATGTTTTTCTTACCAAAAGCAGGAGCCTAATTATCTTCTGCTAATAAAAGTAAATCGCCCAGCTACTGGCAATTCCTGGAGTTTTGGGGTCATTTTCAACATGCCTGTCTGTCGAGCAACCAATTAATGAAGGCAGCAAGTTGAGAAAACGAAAGTGAAATAACTGCATTAAGAAAAAAATTTACAATGTAGGTATCTATCTAATTACAACAGATCAACTGCAATACAATAATTACAAGTACATGCAGCTTGCTGGTGGTTATAGTACAAATCATATCGTTTGGCCATGCAAAACAATCTGTGCAATTTGGAAATGATTCACAAACTCTGAGGAATTGCCCTTGATCAGTGTGCACTCTCAGATACCCAACCTGAGACCATGCTTTCATCAACAGGTTTTGGACCGCCGCAAGATCTTGAGACAGATTCAAAGAGTTTTTCAATCTCTGGCGCACACCGTATGAAAGCTCTGTTCCAGAACTGGTATCTAGGGTTCTGAAATAATACAACATAACGATTTAGAACAAATCTGCAGCTTGCAAAATTTAAGCTTCTTTCTATTTTCTTTTTCGAAGGGACGGACATTTACCTTGATAAGCTCAATGAAGGTAATCAGAAGACCCCATGGATGCGGCCGATTAACAATCAGACGTTCCAACAGTACTCTTGTGATTTGCTCCTGGATAATTTCATGCTGAAGCATAAAAAATGTCGGCAGTTAGAAGATGCATGCAGCTGAATCATAATTGATATGAAAGCAATCTAAAAACATGCATTGGGGTTCTGTGGCCATTATCAAAGACTATCTGGTAAGACTTAGACCCTACATTAAGGATCTACCCGCCCATAAACATGCTACATATTGCAATGTGCACATTTAACTTGTATGTTATATATGGCAGTCTGCATGTTTACCAAATTGATCACAATGCTTTCACATCCAAGACTTGTAATATAAGTCCCCAAAAACATTAAAACAAAGTGCTCCAATTGCCCATGGGACTAACCACAAGAACAGACAATGAATATCATAAACAAAAGCAAACATCTAACTTGTCTCACCTGGTTTGATTCGGCAAACAAGTAAAGAACAATGAACGAAAAGTAATGGGTATGGGTGTTTGGATAGCGCAGTTGGTTTGCAATCGCATTCAGGAAAAGGTAACGCCCTTCAGTATCTAGGTCCACTATCAGAGTCTGGAAAATATCCAAAGCAGCACCCACCAAAAAGACAGCGAATGGAACACTTTGGGTAGATTGTGCATGAGGTGTTCTAGACTGAAGCTGCTGGATAGCCTGTAAAATTAAACCAAAAAAGTAAGCACTGGACCATCCACTCTACTCAAGTCAAGACCCACTCCAAATACCAAGTCAGAAAGATCTTTAGAATTCGGATTTAGAAAATTCCTTAATGCCTCTTCTTCAGCAAAGCATAACAGTCAGAGTTCACTAGAACGTGGAAATCAAGAAAATCTTACAAACAAGTTGTGAACTTTTTGAAGTGGGCACTTAAGGAAAGCAGTGAATTCTATGTAGGTTCCAATATTGCAAAACAAGAACACTGATCTTAAACACACAAGTATTAGAACAGTTGGAACTTGTAGCATATGTCACCTTAGAGACAAATGATATGTAGATGCATAATACTAGCATAAGAACAAGTACCTGCATCCCAACATAAAGCACAAGGGAGTTGATGAGGGGTACATTGTAACGAGTACCAGCTAAGGCAACATCATTTGATGGAAGTAGCAATTTCTGTTTCAGTTCAGTCAGAAATGAAGAACCTTGTTGCCTTGTCTGCAAATTTTCAAACATTTAATCTAGATAAAAAATTGAAATAAGAAAAGCAGAATAGAGAAAACTGTAGAAAGGGGGCACTAAATGGGGAAGGTCAAAATGTCCACACAAAAGACATATCAGTCCACCTGTACGTAAAACCTAATTAGCACATGAGCAATAAAACAGTATTCAGTCTACAAGTCGAAAATTGTGCATACCTTGAGATACTCGTCCACATCAGTTTTCATCTGCTTCAATTTTAGAGTTGCATCAACCTCGGAAAGAATACGTGGAGACTGACTGATTTCAGCAAGCAAATCAATCTGCATATATACAAGGACAAACCAGTCCCCACCAGATTAGTTTGCATAACCATAAATGTTACAGAGTAAATATGAAGGATCGTCGGCAACCTTTAAGTTTGGAGTAGATGGATCCGGCAGCCTCATATTACGGGGAAATGCACTGAGGATGATATTTCGCATTTGAATGCAGCTTGGAGGAATAACATCACAGAATGTAAAGTGATAGTCACAGAGAAATTCTGGGAAATCATGAAGTAGCACTAGCAGCACCCTAAGTGTGCCTTTATACAGGAAATGAACCTACATGGATAAAAATACGAGAAAATGCTGTGAGACAGAAAGCAATTTAAGCAACACTGCAACAAACAATGAAGCCCAGCAGGAAAAAAGGGGCAGACCGGAACTCCTAGTTCAGCGTTCCTCAAAAATGGCTCCATGAATTGAAACAAGTGCACCAGCAAACGTTGGATAAGGGGCCAGCCCTTCTGGCCATTCCCAGCGAGCATTTTTGGCATAAAACTCCTATGACTCACCAACTCGAGCCATGCAAAGCTGATAAAATATTTCTCAGTATAGGAACGCACAAAGTTCCAAGGAATAAAATATCACAATTTATTCTTACAAAAATATCATATCAAACTTTTGTACACCAAGATTGAATGATAATCTTTCCAATCATGAATGGCAATGATGCACAACCAATAGAGAACAGAACAGAGATAGAAATAGAGAAGGGAAAAGAAGAAAACGAGGGAAAGGAAGAGACAAAAGGAGTAATTATAGGGGCCAGTGCAAAATCAACTCCAACCCAATCCGTAGTTAAATAAAATCCCCACAATATCATCCAATCACCTACAAGTTCATAATCACAGAGCTGGAAACCTAATAATATACAAACTCACCCATATAAGCTACCATTTCCTTATCTTAAGAACTGACATTTCATTTCCTACCATTGACAAAAGAGTAATGAATATAACCAGGATGCTAACCTGAATGTAGGAACTTTAACAGGCTGCAAAGCATTAAATGCATTTGCAAATGCTGACAAGATCTGCAACATAAGCAACCAACATTAGTGAGTCAGCATAAACAATAATGACAAAACAAAGGCAAAAGACCCTAGCGGCAATCCACTTGATCCAGACCTGAAAGTTAGCACCATCAACCACAGGATCCAGAGAACCAAGGTCCAGCAGCCAGTTAACAAACAATCTAAAATATGGTCTTGGATTGAAAGATGCTTTCTTTTCCTCTGCATCCTTTTGAATGAATCTCACTGTGACTGTTAAAATCTGCCAAGGGCCAAATCATGCAAAAGCATTATTGGATAAGCAATAAAAACAAGATTCAATCAAACTCAAAATCTCCTTGTGCTCACCTTAGTCAAGAGAAATAGTTTATTTGATCCCTGCTCAATCAAACAAGACATGTAAGTTTCATAAAATATAAAATATAAACTTTGTACAGGAATCATTAGGAGCATAAAATAATTTTACGACAGAATAATTACCTTCAAAATTGAGAAGACAAGTTTAGCATAGATATCAATGGCAAGGAAGGAGAGACTCTGCAATTGTTGTGGTGTTTGCAATGTGCCTGGATTCATCACCTCAGAAGACACGCAATGTGCAACAGAAAGCTCCTGCAGATGAGTAAAAAAAACACATGCTTGGTAACTTCTCGTATCATTCTGTAACATACCATTCTAGAAATTGAAAACTCACTGTGAGGACGCGGAAAAACCGCTCTGTCATTTCATCCCCCTTCAGCAGACCATTTTGATGCAACTGTAAGATGAAATGGGCACAAGCTGCATCATTTGCACCAGGAAGTTCACAAATCCGGTACCACTCTGCGAACAGCATTGACACCTACAACATATTCAAAGAAGTTGAAAACACATCAGAGAACAACTTTACATGTACCACTCTTTCATCTATACACATATTTGTATTTGTGCTCTAAATACAATATCTAGGATGGTACCCATTTATCCACCTAAATTCAAAACAACAATACTCCTCCCACCCTTATGTACCAAGCAACCAACTCATGTCCCAGTTACATCCTTATAAATTTTCTTTAGTTCAAATACACAGCAAATAATAGGTCTGTTGAATATCCTCAACATCTAACAATGTGCAGTTCAGGGTTATAAAGAATGTATCACGGTACCTGCTCACGGAAACCAGCAGGATCAGGTTCCACAGACTCCACATTACTAAAGTCTTCCCTGTTCACAGGAGAGTGAACAGGAACCTGTTTCAGCCAAAACAAAAATATTATTATAATCGAGTCAGAAGAAAATACACATAAAGTAGGCCGAAATACTAAAGACATCTCCACTGACCTTTTTATCTCTAGATTGTCTGGCCTTGTCCTCCTTTCCAACATTAATAGCAGATGGAGCAGCCACATTAGAAGCAGGATTCTTCACCATTTCAACCAGCTGCTGTAGTGACTCAGGAGATCCAGGCTTTGCAGCGAGCTGTGTATCAGAATCAGTAAACAAACTGTACTAATGTAAAACACAAAGCACAATTTTTTTACACAAACCTTTGCCAAAGCATCAACAAGATTATGAAGTTCTGATATAACTTTAGATTCTTCAATCACTAAAGTTTGGAGAAGGGAAATGGAAAACTCAGTTGCAGGCTCTGCAGATTTTAATATATCAGTAAGTTACATCAACTGCAGTAGTATTAATATTGTAAACAAAACAGCCATTTTACGTACTATTCCTGCCCCCATCAATAAGTTTGGCCATATGAACATTGTACTCTGCAAGGTTTAGCAATTCACTGTGAATAAGGCCAACAGTAATATCTTTGTTAAACTTCCGGTCCTCCTCAGAATAAATAACCTGCACGAAGTAGCAAACCAATATATTAGAATGGGAAAATGTGACACGATAGAAGTGCTATTAATATATCTAGATCGTACTATTATCTAAGTCTAACTGCTATTAATAGAATTGACAAGATCATAATAATAAAATCCTAAGTGCGGACAATAGTAAGGAAAATAATTTTTTTATAATAGAAACGATATTATTAAAAAGAAACTGAAAAGAAACAACAAGTGGATAAGGGATCCACTATGCCCAAACAAACCCGCATAAACCAAAAGCAAAGGAAACAACTGCCACCAAACAGGCAACGAGCCAACGGAGGAAAAAGACTGAGGCAAAACAAAACAAAAAGGCCAAACAACCCCAAAAAGGACTGGAGAAAAACCACAAGAACCATAGTAAGGAAAATAATTAGAAATTTATAAAGTTATGCTCACCAAGAAAAGCTGAAATTTAAGGATCATTAAGGGCAAAAGAGTTATAAGAAAATTAGGTAACCCAAATATGATCCAAATCAAGAAATAATTACGTTCAAAGGAAAACATAGAGGCTGTCCAGACAAAAATATATCTCATAACACAAGTACAATAGTGCATACCCAACTAGTGAGCTCCTTAACAACAAGCTTGCAAACATCACGAATGGCAGTCAGGATTGCAAGATGAGCACCGACATGAATATGGTTGGATGCATTCTCGTATAAACCCTTGAAAACCTGTTTCAAGATTAAAAACAAACTCGAAGCATTAAAATCATTGGACAAATATTTACCAGAAACATAAATTTCTGCCCAGGGATAATCAAACCAGTTGCTTCACATCAACAGAGAAACTCCATAAGCATTCAAGTTAGCTGTAATGATTAACTATTCAAAGGAACAAATAACACAAAAGCTTCTCACAAAGGATAGCCCTGACCTTTTGAGCCACAGCCAAGGCAGCCTCATCTCGACTAACACATCTGAGTATAATCTCAGGAACTTCACCAATGACTCCCTGGATAAGACATGCCAGAGAACATTCATCTAGTGTAAAATATACATGTCATAGATGTACTTATGTATGTATGACTACAAAAGGGAAAACACTTTCAAGGTTTATTCTATACCAACTAGTTTTGATGCACGTATTTATGGATAATACCTTTCAAGATACAATTTGGAGGAAGAAGAAACCATAAAGATGAACAGATACAGTACCTGAATTTCTACATCTCTAGCATCACTAGTTACCAGAGCTTCCAACTGAAAACAATACAGAAGATTAGGTTTTCATTAACTCATAAACACTAAAAATAAAAAGTAAACCAAAAAAAGATATCGATGAAGGATATATCAAGAACTCATTCGCTATATAATTAAAGACGAGACAAACATCAGAAAGAAAGGACAAGCTACAAAGGTTATTTCCAACCTTTTGTGCCACAATCTGGTATTTATCCAATGCATCCCTCGTGTTGAGAGAAGGTTCTGAAATATTACTTCCAAGACGCTCAGTTACAGCAGGTGAAGGTAGTGGCTGTGAAGAAACTCCAGACTCCTAGCCCCAAATGTAAGTAAGAACAAAGTTTTTTCATGTAAAAAGTAACTTGAGCATTATAATATCATGTAAAAAGTTTTTTCAACCTTTACAGCATCAGACGACTCTACTGATTGTAGCTCCGGGGCAGAAGCAGCAGAAGGAAATGAACCAATGACAGAATCATTTTCAGAACTTTGCTGGGAAACACCATCGCCCACCCCAACATGAATAGAGGAAGCACTGAAACATTACACCAAAATTACAAACATTCAAGCAACTAATACTTCAAGAAGTACATGAACTACATAACTTAAAAACTAGAAACAAAAAAAATAAAAGAAACCTAAGATGCAGAGCTGAATTGGGTTCAATCGCCTCATCCAGCGGACGAGAAACTGCATCAAATTTGCTTCCAGGGCCTGCTGAGTAGCCTGTGTTAAGTTGTCCTGATGCTGGAGTACCAGCAGGAAGAACATGCGAGTTCTGGCTAGACTGGTTCTGCCAGGGAAGCCGAACAAAGTCCTATATAATAAAGGAGTGTCAGAAGAAATCAAATTGCTTGACATTCATCTCATCACCAGACCATATCAGTACCAAAAAGTAGCGCATTACCTCATAAACTCGCTGTTGAGAAAGGGACAAATGGCCAGGTTTAGGGCGAAGGGCCTCTGGCACAACGCCCATGGAACCTTGAGTATAGATGCTAGTATCAAAAAAGGTTACACCAACACCATCCCTTTTCCTTCTTAATGAGAGCTGTTGAGCTATTTCCCCATCAATTGTTTGTATGGCCTGCAAGCAGTTAAACACAGGTGAACAACAGCATAATTGAATATCCATGTTATCTCTACATGTGGATCATTTTGATTAATTACAGATCAGAACTAGTTTATCTAAATTCAAATTTCAATCTTCCAAAGCAAACTTCCGTCAGCATATAATTCTAAAACATATTTCACTTCCTTTCCAATTGACCCAGAAGTATTTTTGCTTTAAGTTACATCCTAGCATAAACAAATGTGTAGTGAAATGTTTTCAGACCGACAGACAAATTCTCAAATATTCTCAAGTATTTTTGCTTTGCACATTCTTCCTAATATGAGCAATACAAAAGCTTTCTTTAGTTGTTTCACATTTTGCCACCATGGTAAATCATCACAAAAAGAACTGATGTAAACAAACAATAACAGTAACTTTCAAAAACATATACATATAGAGATATTATGTGTGTGCGTGTATTCATCAAGCCAAACCTTATCAGTCGCAGCCTGTTCAATAACTGCACAGCCAAGATCCAGATTATCATTAGTAACAAGTTGTACAGCATGTTCTAGAAGATCACTGGCAATATTTAATCCCTGAAGGGAATTCCTGAGCTGAGTTGATATTGAACTGCGCAAAGGTTCCTGCTTCCAGAAACACAAACCAAAGATGAACACAGGGAAATAAAAGAAGTCCTCACACCAAGAAAAGGCACCCCAATAAATTTGCAGCAATGAATAGTAGTTGGAGTAGAAATTGTTATTTGTATCAGACACAATGTGCGGCATTCCAATGTGGTGTTACAAATCTACCCAAATAATGACACGCATATGTATACCCTGAATGATGAACCCTTAAACCAGCACACTGTGCTAATGATTGTGCATGTGTTAAAATAATAGGTCGCATTCACACTATACAAATTTTCCCAAAACAATCCCAAGAAATTTATTGTAAGAGGAAATACCTTGCATGTCACATGAGCTAGACTTCCTGCCAAACTCGCAACCATCAAGTGAGCTGCATTAAATATTCTCGTCTCATCTGATTCCGTGGCATAATCCTACCAACACAAGTAATTGGAAAGAGAATTAGGATAAATTACTAGACAGATTACTGTTTCGGAAAAATCTTTAGTTAGCAACCAAACGAAACATTTCCAAAAATCGGCACTACAGCAATATACTTCCCAATCACAACCCATAGAAACAGTGTAAGGAACAATAACAGAGCAGGGTACAACAGTGGAAACAGATCTACATCAAAGACACTTATTTTTGACATCCAACCCACGAAACAATATTTTTGACATCCAACCCACGAAACAATATTTCACAGTGCAAATGTTCTCGCAGTTCAGTGCCCCAAACTTAGCATCAGAAGAGAGCGGTAAGGGAGGCTTTCCTAGAACGGTTAGTGTGTTGAAATTTTAACCTTGGAAATGTGACTAATATTAAACAGCAATAAAAAAACAGAGAGTCTTACAGGAGCGCTAGTTTTTCTTGTAACATTATTCCCTCATTATTTAGAAGAAGAAAAAACCCCTATAAATCTTTTATTCATGCATGTAGGATGCACGTCAGAGTCGTGAATGGATATCAACGCCAACTCTGGATTGCACCGACTCCAACCCCATTTATACAAACAAAAGCAAGAGGAACATTACAATATCAAAATATTGCTTCAGATCAATTGTACATAGAATTGAAATAGCAACCACACATTCTTTTAAATTGCCACCAACAAGCCAATTCAAGATTAGAAATGGAAATGCGTAATGAGTCCCAATGCAAAGACCAAAGTGCAGAAATGCTTCTGAAATTCTGACATAACTGAACAAGGCCCACTACGCTTTACATAAGAATACAGTTGGCCCTCAAGAATGAGCATATACAAAATAAAAAGTGCTACTGTAATATGGATATCAATGGGAGTGTGTGGCAAAACAAGGATTGATTGAAGGAATGTGTTGTAGAAGCTAAAGTAGCAAAAATGGGGGGGCAAGAAGATGAAGTTCGAGTCATCAAAGAGCCATGGTGACAAGATGGACATGAAATAAGACATTATGCAAAGATGACAAGATTTAACCAGGACACAGCCTTAAAGATAAAATAGCAAATTTATTCAAATAATAGTCAACAGTGGCAAGAATTATTCAGTTAACTAACCTTTAAAACAAGCTCTTTAGTGGTCTGGGTAGCTATAGAAACACTGCGCTGAACAATACCAGATACTATCTCTCTGATAGCTCTGTCCATTGCGATTGGAACCACTCTGCAATATATTTTAAAAATGAGTAATTCTACCAAAGTGCTGGTCAAGGTACACTGTAAGAAAGGACTATCATAGAACCTCTGAAAATGCAGTTGCAATCCCAAGCCAGTTAGCTTCTGGTTAATGATTACGTGAGTTCCGATATTAGGTATTTGTGTGGGAAGCTGCAAATGGCCAGAGGCCAAGCCAAGTAGAGGATCAGAGGACAGAAAACACTAACAAGAAGAAGGCAAACATCCCTACTAGACCATACTTGAAAACACACACAACCACCCCCCAAAAAAAAATCAACAACAAAAAGTGAAAACATTGAACTGCACCTGACTCACAGAAAATGGTGATTGTGATGGGGTAGCTTGTAACAGTCCTTGAGCAGAAGGAATCTGATCAGACAACCCTAAAGCAGCAAGCTTCTCATCCTCGTTAAAGGTACCGGGTGGAAGATGAAGAGGAGTGCCATACTAAATAGAAAATACATTAAATTGTCAAGGTAAAAAACAATGTGAAAAGAAAATATGTTACAAGTGCTATCACCCAACAAGATCTCAATTATCATGAAAATGTTGTGACAAACCTGAGGTAATAGATGTGTATGGCTCCCAGAAGATGGCGCAACCTCAAGTGGTAGATCAACTTGATTTAGTGGAGATATGATTCCAGATTTCACTTCAGCAACCATCTGTGGTTGGGATGCTCCAACATCTTTGTTAGAGAAATCAGGATTCCCTTCAAGTTCTCTGTTGCGATCCTTGAGAAGAGAACTTGGTGTTATCTCCTTCAAATCCACACCTAGATTCTTGAATAGAACCTGAAATTCCAAAATAATAAGGCAGATACACTTGAAATTCTATAACGATATTATGGAAGGCAAGCTTCAATAGATAACCCAATGAAAACGTATGTGTACCTCTATGTCAAACTTCAGGTTCATCTTTAAGTTTGGCATTGAATAGATCTCAGCAAGTAATCCAAGAATACCCATTGTCCAGGGATTTGGTGGTTGGTATGCCAGGCTACTTTGGCATGGCTCCAGAATCTGCAGCAAGTAAAAGAGCATAAGATCTTCATGCCCCATCCCGTCAGGAAAAAAAGAAAGCAAAACAAGCATAACTATACCTTTGAAGTAAAGGGTATAACTGCAATCATCAACCCTTTCTCATATGCCTGTAGGGGTGAGGGAGGGATAGATTAGAAAAAACCAAAAGGTAACCACTTAATAGGTAGCATAAGTCTATACCACTAAGAATAACCAAATCAAGAACAACAACATTGATCAAACTCACACCTCTATAATCAAAGACTTAGGATCTATTTCACGAGCCCTTAAGACTTGATTCCTTCCAATTGTAAGCTTCCCAAGCCAGCTCCCTAAATTTTTTAACAATGAGCGCTCTTCTGAGCTTGATTTTATAAGCTCTGATCCAAGAAGAACCTGAGACAATGCACAGGCATTAAATATATAATCATACTCAAATGCACAAATAACATACATGTAAGACAATAAACTGTGCATCTGACCAGAAGAAAAATAGAAAAGACACAAACCTTGCAGTTCTCATAAGTAGCTTGAACAATCTCCTTATTCAAACCCTTAGAATTAACTTTGTCCAGAAATTTCAGGTACAAGTCGTGAAAATTCGGCTCAATGCTTGCCCTGCCAAGAGGTTAGGTGGGTGCACCACATGTTAGGACAATAACCAAAGGGAAGTGAGACAATCAAAATACAAACAAATTTATCTATGCATATCTCATTTCCACAAAGTGCCTAACCTTTTCATAACCATATACTCCGCAAACCAAGGATGGTATTGATCTTTCATTACTTCTGTAAACTCCTTTGACTTAGCTTCAACATTAGCAACTGAAATATTATTAATTATAAATGATATCTTGTCCTGAACCTCTGATGCTGGAGCCTGTGAAAGAGAATTGGGAACATGTAAGCATTAATCTCAGAAGAACACATGACATGGACAAGCTGAATACTTTGCCCGGAAACTTCAAAGTTCTAACATAATATCAACTTCAGAAAATTACGATTTTTTCAAAAACATACAAGGCTGAGACTTTAAAAACACAGAATAAGAGAGAGACATAAAAACACAGAAACTCGACTCTTTTGCTCCCTGTTCCAGCAGCATAAGACTGATGACAACATTAAGATGTCATATTTGCAGTAGAAGAAAACAAATGCCATCACAGTCTGGGCCCTCATAAAAAAACAATCTGATCTGATGCATACTTATGTCAAAAACACTAATCGAAATATAGAACATCACTGAATAAGGAGTATTAATGTCAATCAAATATGACGATAAGGTTGTGAAACAGAAGCGGCTACAGCAGCTAAGACCACTAAGAATTTGGGCCGCCACATAAGTTTTAGAAACCTGACTGCAATGTGATAGTGTAAAAACAAAAAGATATATATATATATATAAAAAGCAAAAGGAAGAGAATGGTGAAACATTCAAAATCCCCAAAAATGCCCTTTGCCAAAGAAAAAATTAAAAACACACCATTTTAATTAAGAGAGGGTGAAATAGTAAAACACCACTGACTTAATAAAAAGAAAAAAAAAATATGTATAATATATCAACACACACTAACAGCATCTTGCATGAATACGAGGCCTATAAGATGGAACACAATACCTCAATGGGAGTTTCTCTTTTCTCAGCAGCAGCAACTAATGTTTCGATGTTCAAAGCAGAACCAAACCCTGTATTTGTATTGCACATTATTGTAACATTCACCAGGAACTTAATTATGTAGGGATGAAATAATGACTTGGGAAAGAAGTTGAAAATTACTTGTAGAAGTAACTCCTCGTGAAGGACGAACGAAACCAGGGGAAGAAGAAGACAACATTGCCGGAGCACTGACTGCACTTTGTGACTGCAATTTTATAAGAAAATGAAGGGGAATCAAAATTTAATGATACAAGGAGCTCATAGAATCTAGTCCCAGACACCACCATCTCTCCCCCCCCCCCCAAAAAAAAAAGAACAAAAACCCCTTTTTTTAAAATGTAAGCAGGCATGCCTTCTGAATACTAGGAGCATCGCCTAAAGGAATAACTGAAGGTTGCACAACAGAAGATAAAAGTGGCTTTATGTCATTGGATGAAGTTGAGGCTTTATGACGGTCATCAAGAGAACTTTCATGTCTCTGTTGAAGCTGGAGAGGAGATGATAGTTGCTGCCCAGTATGTAAGATGCTCGAACCATTTAACTGCATTAATGACTCAGCATATAAGCATAAGTGGGCAACAATAGCTCAGCTCGCTCACATAAATTGAAATAACAAGGCATGGTTAAATTCAATACATGTATCCTTAATGTATGAAATTAATAATTTCATAACAAAAGATTTAAAAAGAACAAAAAAAATGGCATCTGACACATAATCCTAAGAGTGTAAGAGACAATTTGGTGATGTAAATATATCCAAAACTTCCAGCATGATTTTACATCCGATGAGCCTTGGAACGAAGTTCTTCTGGTGTAAACATCAAAGGGCATTACATAGCTCTGGAAAATTGCATCCGGTACCATTAAAATGTGGACTGACCAAATATGTGATTCCATTTGTTGTAGTTAAAGAAATTAATATTTCAGTGAGGTCCACTGGAACATTTTGGACATGGGAGAAGGATCATGGTGAAAACCCCGAATTCTAGAATAGATGTGTAAAAG
The DNA here is from genome assembly GCA_018703695.1 of Prunus fruticosa. Classification (NCBI taxonomy): domain Eukaryota; kingdom Viridiplantae; phylum Streptophyta; class Magnoliopsida; order Rosales; family Rosaceae; genus Prunus; species Prunus fruticosa. Next base: position 43,066,573 of record CM031918.1, on the reverse strand, counting down.
AAAATGAAGGGAAAAAAAAAGGATCATGGTAGTAATTTTATACTTAAACATCACAAATTCTTCACTGCTGTATGCAATGATTGAAAATTTACACAACTGAGAACCTGGATGTGTAAAAGACATTTGGTTCTTGTACTGGTAAATTTCAAGAGTAGAAGGAAAATGTATACTTTTTTTCTCAATTGCAAAACAAGGTTATAAACTGCTTTGCAATGCATCCTTTTCTAAGTATTTTGATAAATTTTTTGAATAATGACACATCACAAATCCAAGTACACCACTGACCTCCACATTTCCTGAGGAAGCTTGACTGGGACCGTGGTGATGAGCAGAAGCATGGTTGCTTCCATCTGAGTCTGAATGGCCTGATGAAATCCTAGCAAGAGCCTGTTCAATGAAAGCCACGAGCTCTGAATGAGTACTACGCAGATGTGATATTTGAAGAATGTGATTGCAATACTGCGGCCACTCAATCAGACGATCCACAAACTGCTCCAAAGCCTTAGTTCCAAACACAAACATCTGCAAGTAGAAAGATCATCAGCAATATCATGATATGAAAAACTAATGTGAGAAGTTAATGAGAAATATTACGAACTTTTGAATCCGCAGGCTTGCGTAATGCATCTAAAACACCACGCAGAGCAATCCCAAGAGTCAGATGAGTTACAAGCTGGTGCTTGATGACAGAACCTGAAACATTGCATGCAATAAAATTGAAATATCAATTTTAACATATAACAGTTGCAGTAAAGTAAGAAACAGGCATCCCTAAAACAAATTAGGGCATACTAAACCATATATTTAAAACAAAAAAACAAAAAAATCTATCACACTACAGAAGGAATCCATTTCACAACGTTTTCATAGAAAAGCTAAGGGCACAGACAATGGGAAAGAATCATCATTATATATATCGCAACTAACTCAAATCTTATGAGTTCTTCTAGTTCTTCTACACACGCACAAAAGAAAACTTTAAAAAGGACAAGAATCGCATCTGGTTTATTCATTAACAAATGCATGCTCTCAACATGTCAAATAATGACCATCAAGTTGACCATATAATTAGAAAATAGTAGATACCAGAAAAAGTTTATTCTTAACTGTTTCTCATACTACCTCCTAACAGATACCAAATATGTGGCTCACCTGCCCACTTAAAAAATAATCCCTGAGCTCAACCAAAATGTATTATACTGAACTCTGTTGTACATTACTCTTTACAGTCTTTAGACAAATTAAAGTTTTAGGGCAAATCTAGAAATACAATTTGGACTGAGGAGTCATTAAAAACACCCACCAAAGAGAACTGCAGCAATTTTGAGCTGTCTTTCAGGATACTTGGGGAAGAATCTGTACTCTTCAAACAGATTAGCAATCATGCACTCAAAAATTGACTGTTCCCTGTCAATTCATGCAGCAAAGAATTGTTAATTAACTCTCAATTTTAAAAATAGTATAATGTGAAAGTAAGAAGCTTCAGCAGATTTTAGTACGTACCTTCCCTGCTACTATAATTAAACCAATAGAAGAGTAATAAGTGCCAAAACAATATTACATCAATATTACATACATGTGGCACGTAGGAGAATGAAACTATCAAAAAGCAATTTGGGTTCTCATGCGTGAGGTGGGGGTGGGAAAGCAAGACATGATACGAACTGTACTAACTCAAAGATGCATAATTAGATTCTTTTAAAAGTCAATCCTAACTTTGACCAAAGAAAATCTAGTATCATGTGTACTTCACCTATTGTACTATCACAAGATATATGGCCTGCAATTGAACGAGATAAAAGTAGGCAATAGTAGGCTTTTGAAAAGATGAGAGAAGATTTAGGAAATAATATTAAAGTATCCTGATTCAAAAGCTCCACAGACATACCTTTTTACAGAAGATTCCTTGAATCGGGCAAGCATTTGGACCATTGAATCAATTGTCAACTGACCAGAAAACATTTGATGGAAGTAAGAGTTTGCTTCCGCTTCAATATCATCTGCATATCCATCAGTTGATGACTCTGTAGTGCCACCATTCTGCAGCCTTGGATTAGAATCCATAATTGTTACAGACAATCTTTCCATCTCCTCAGTAAGTTGGCTAGAGGTAATCAAGCCAACATGAGCTTTAAGAACCTAAAATCAACATTCAGATGATGAAATTCTGCATGATATCAACATGAGCTCTACATCATAAAAAACAAAATTGCATGCCAAGTTGTCAAACCTTCGAGAATGTAGTAGCAGTGTCCACATAAAGATTTGACACAGCACCAGAATGTTGGAAAGGTCTGGTGGAAAAATCCTGTGATCCACCAAATTGAATCTCCTTCAAGAACTTGACGCACTCCTGAAATTTTGCATTATTCGTATAAGCCAGTGATATGCATGATTTTAATGTTATTGCTACCTAAATTTGTAGCAGGGGACGGAGACGAAAGTTACATTACCTCAAAGAAAGTATCTTTATATGTATTCAAATTATTACTCAACCACTTCTCAAGGTCTATAAACTCTTTTCTGGAAGCAAGAGCCGCCAGTCTGATACTAAAAGGGGAAGGAATCATCTCTAAGACGGATGACAGAATCTACAAAACAAAGAAGAACATACGAGAAATAAATGGCAATTCCAGTAACATTAATACAACCCAAAAAAAAAAAAACTGACTGACACAACACACACTATCTTGATTCTCAATTATACAGCAACAAGTGCAACAGACGCTGGTTGGAAGATCATTCATAAGTACACCCCAAACTTACCTTTAGCTCTTCACAGATATCCAATATTCTACCCATGCTATCTGGATCACTATTGTGAGCATCAACGAATCCCCGCAGCACCAGCGAGATGTTAATATGCCAGAGGTGGTTAATCATGCCACTGCCCATGGAATTTTTTACTATCATGGGGAAAACAGTAAAAGACACTTCATATTGCAGCAAGTTGTATGCAGTCTGCAATTGCACGTGTAAATTTATCAACCAAAAGAAAGTACTACGAGAGTCTAATGTTTTAAAACATCAATTTTAGAGAGGTACATTTATATGTGCCATCCCAAGAAGCAGGACTTCAGGACAGTGTTTAAGAGGATACTCAAGCATCCCAATTCGAACTGCAAGAGCATGACCCCTCTCAGCTAGTAGACACAGTACATCCAAAAGGTCAAGACACAACCAAGCATGATTTGCATGTCCAAGTTGAAGCTTATGGCCATGCACAGCATCAATATAGGCCTGAAAAGATGATAGGTAACTCAGAATGGTCAAACAAATATAACATGAGGGAACAGGGAACATGTATAAGCTGGATGAATATAAGATTGTACCAGCTGCCTAACAGAATGAGCAAAGGTAAACACTTCAGGTGGTGCTGATACAGCATGTCTAAGAAAGGATAGCTGACCCTCGGTATTCTTCCAGACAGACCCACAGATGACCTGGAGGGGAAAGGGCTCCTGCACAGCTCAAGTCCGGAGACCACAGATTAATATAGACTAAAACATCACAATTTGCACAATAGTAATCTAAAAAACTGCAAGAATACAAAACCTACCTGACACACATGCTGATATACAGACATGAAAAAAGAGAAAGCCTCCTGATTAGGAATGTAAAATCCCTCATGATCCAAATTTTCCATAACCCGTATCCAGTTGGTGCCGGGAGCCTGTAATCAGCAAACAAAATTACGAAAAGAAAACGGATGCACTTTCCTTCACTAAGTCACAACTCAAACAAAAAATGGAAGAAGATTACAAGTAACTCACAAGTTGCTTGATTGTATTTACAAGGACATCAATATTCCAGGTGTTCAACATAGGCATATCAGACAAAGTGCTGTCACCAAGCGCCAACCGGAAGGTTGAAAATGTATTCTGATTGTCCTCAAGACCAGCATGAGTACAGGCAATCATGCCAAGTATTTTTGAGATGGTAAACTCAGTGAGTGGTAAGAAAAGGGATAAAATCTCTGTACACTGAGATGAATCAACTGTGCATCCATAACCTAATTCCTTCATTATATCTCCCATGCTCATTTCCTTCTCCATTTCTGCTAAAATAGCATCAAAATCATTTTCTCCACTTTCATGGAACAAACCCACATTGCTGCAGCAAAAAGCAAAATCTATTGAGCACAGGATATATTTTGGCATGACAAATAGATAGAAAAGGCAAATAACCTAATACCAAGTAGTTCTAGCAGAAATACGACTAGAAAATTACCGTACCTCAAAAAATTGGCATCACGAAGCTCATCTGAAAGCAATGGAGTTAGAACAAACAAACTGTCATCTTTCAGCTGTAATAAAGATAACATCTGCATAAAGGAATCCACATGCTTGGAAAGGCCCTCAGACCGCTGGAGGAACATAACAGTGTTCTGAATTTGCTCAGAAGAATTCAGCGCAACAGGATTTTCACACAACTTCTGGATCTGAGCCATACAGAAGTTCTTACCTGGAAACAAACAGTATTAAAAATTCTACATTGAAATTATGGCAAAATTATAAGATACTAACAGTGCAAAAGAATTTTTTTGAGCAAGAATACATCAGTCAAACAGTTCACCATCATTTTAACTGAAACTTACCACATGTCCTGCTGTCTAGGTTTTCAGAATCTGACAACGCAAGACCAATGGCAATCTTCTCACATACAGACAGGTGTAATGCATTTGAGAAATTCTCTAGAATTCCTTCATTGATCTCTGTATTTCTTAGGGACTCACAAAACACTGTATTGAAATTAGGTCTGTCAAGAAGATATTTAAAAACTGAGGAAAGAACCCGCTCCAGTGCCACATTCTTCAAGTCTGTTCCGTAATTAGTGAGATGACCCAGACAGGTCTGGAGCAGCAAAATGCTTCCCTCAATTCCATATTCAGTAAACTGCCATGAAACCACAAACTACATCAGCAAGAGATCCAGTAAGATGCATGATTAGATAAGCTAAAAAAAAACCCTATTCCAGGGTACTTGTTATCAGCCACATTAAATATTTTCTTATCCAGAAGTATATCAAATTTTCAAAATTCAAGATTGGAAAGATTCTTCGCCCTCAGCATAGAAATAAACATAAACCTTCAATGGGCCATGTGTAAGAGCTACAGATGTTGTAGACTGGACTAAAAAAAATAAAGCAAACAGATCACATGCATGATAAGTAATTCCTAATCCAGTGTGTATTGTCAACCATTCACTCAACTGAAAATATGAATATCTTCACCAAAAAACAAAGAATATTCAGATTTCATATACTAAAGCTGTTAGTTGAAAACATCGCAGTTCAACATCCAATGCATGCTGGATAAATGAATAAGGACGAGACTATTTCTGGTAAATCCCACCAGAAAATATATACAAATAGAAAATACAAAACACAACACGACTTGGAATTTTCGCCTATTCCCCCTACTTAACCTTCCCCACTTCTAATTCAATTCGTCATCGTCCTGCCACCCCACTCACCGAACACAATTTTATGCTAAACTTCTGTTTGAGTTGCAATGGGTAGTACAACTTTTCTGGTACAAACTGACACAGAAGCTTATGTGGCAATGCCATGTCAGTTTGACTTATGCCAGCAGAAGCATGGCATGCTAACTCTGCTGACATCAGATTGTAAACTAAATTTGAGCAAATCTTAGCACATTTAGCATTTCCTTTGATCCGCCCATTTCTTCAAATTTGAACACAGAGAAACACAACGCAGGCGTTGTGTCATACAAACACTACGCGGCAAAATTTTAATCCTGTCTTCTTTTTTTCACTTCTATTAGTAACTGAAGTCCAGAAATGCAACCGAGTGGAATGAGTTCGTCTAAATTCCACAAAACTCCGAAATTTACAGAAAATTGGGCGTCCAATACATTATCAAAAACAAGATGAATAAAACACAAAAACCAAAACAGAGCGGGAGTACCTGAGAGAGCTCTCGGAGCACAGAGTCAGAGTTGGCATCGTTGAGGCTTTGGAGGATAAAGCGAATCTGGCTCGCGGTGGTCGGCGAAAACTTCAGCATCGCGTAGACGGAGAAGGATTTGAGAGGGGTGCTAGGGTTTGCTCAGAGAGAGATTGCGAAGCAGAGGGTGCAGGTGAGCGAGATTTTGGGTGAAACAGGGGTACTTTAGGGATTTCCAGAATCGTCGACAGAAGCGAAAGGCTGAGACTTGGTTGGTGGCGTCTGATCTGAATTGGAGTGTGTATTATTATAGTGGTAGCGCACACGATGGTCTTTCCGCTGGAAACTCAACTCGGTTACCTGCGGGTTCTTTTTTATCGACTAATGTTTACCTTCTAGTGGAGCCACGTGAGTTGGAAAAACAAATAAGGGAAATAAAGGTCTCGATAAATCTAGGGATGGGCATTTGTGATGGTAATTATTTATTTGTTTATTAGCCCTTATTCGTACGCACTTTCGTATTTGTGAAATGTTTTAAAAAATATATATTTATATTTATTTTAGAATTAAAAAATAATAATGAGTAGTTGTGTTTATAAAAATAGGATTCATTATCTAATTTTTCTTTTAATTTTAATTTTTTTAGTATGAAAAGTTGTGAATTTACCATATTTTCCTCATTTAATTAATAATTTCAATTCTTAATGCTTGTATTAACCAATGACATTTTCTAATATTTTGAATGTTTTATCATTCTTTGTCTTTTGCTTTTATATATATATATATATACATAAATTCTCTTATGCGGACATCGACATTCATTATTATCGTGGGACGCATGTATTTTGTACTACCCTCTCTCTGTGTTCCTCCTATTTACATTAGGATCCGCACGATAATAACGTGCGGACATCTAAAATAAGAGAATAACTATATATATATATTTTAGACCAAATTGATTCGAATTGAAAGTCTTGATCAACATAATAGGTTGAATAATAACTATCCGAACTATATGTTATAAATTAATTTGTGTTTTGCACGTGTCTTCCAATTTTTTAAATTTTAATGTGTTATTAGACTAACACAAATCGTTGCTCACTAGAACTAAAATGGTCGGTGCATGGAAAACCTTTGTGATTGGGTCTTCTCGACAAGAAGTAGACATAGAGGGAAAGATGGAGATCGATGCTAGACTCCAAATTTGAGCAACAACAGTTAGAAATCTCTAAATATGAGTAGTGGTGACGTTGGACTCTAAAGATCGAGAAGATCGGAAGGGAGATTGAGACACAAAGTCGAGAGATTGACTTATATTAAAGAGATTGAGAGACAAATGAGGGAGATCGAGAGATAGATGAGAGATAGGGACCACAATTCGAGAAATAATAAACGTTGCGGGAGAGAAGAAGACATTGTGGAGAGAGAAAAACATGTGTAGGGTTATGGAAATATATATTAAATGTCCTTTTCAATTCAGTTAAAACAAACATTTTAAAATCTCTGAACTTTAGATTGGACCGAGGGGCACTGCAGAACATGTACGAGCCCCCTTTAATGGAAAAATAAAATTCAACGAGGATTTGGTTAAGTCTGACAAGAGTAATATTCTACAATTAGCAATTCATTTATTTTCAAATTGACACATTTACTATTTATTATTTGATTGACTAATCCTTCATATTGAAATGAGTGAAGAGATAGATGAAAGAGATGGACGAAAGCTAGAGAAGAGGATACGGAGGAGATACACGGTAGAGAGAGACTCGTAAGATAGGATGAAATTCTTACGATTCTAACGGTTATTTCAAATGCTAAAGCTCATTTCAAATTTAGAAGGATATAGACTTTTTAAAATACAAAAGAAGAAGGATATGGACTTGAATTTTAAATTTTCATATTCAAATTCATATATTTTTTAAATTCGTTGTTTGGTAATAGACAAGGAGAGGAAAGAGAGTATAAATAAGGAGAATGAGAAATTTGGGCTTATCAAATTCTAGTTCAATTTCAACTAGTGGTGTATTTACTAATCAGGAATTGAATTCCAGATTCATAGAGAATTCATGTGTTTACTTCACATCAATGAATTGAAAAGTAAGTGGGACCCACACAAAATTAGGAATTGAATTCCTAATTTTGGAGGAATTCAATTCTTGGGTAGGGGTGGTATTCTAATTCTTGGATAACTAACCCATTATGAATTCATCTTTTTTACCCATTATATCATCACATAATTTTCAAAATTCCAAATTTGTCATCTACTTTAACCCAACAACGAGGATATTTTAGTAATTAGCACCACTTATATCCAAATTCCATATGGTTTAGTAAATAACTTCAATATGAATCCAGAATCTAATTCTCCTCAATCGAACTTTTCCTCAATTCAATTCCTCCTAATCCAATTACGGATTAGTAAACATGTCATAGGGTTAATTTCAATTTGGTACCATGGAATTGTACTCGTAAGACATGTTTGTTTATGCAATCTTAATTTTAACAATTAAGTACCTCTGATTTGTCAATTTTTTTCGAAGTGATTTTGGCATTATGGTTTCTATCAAAATTCTGGTTACCTGCCTATGTGACAAACCTTAGCCGCACCTTTTTTGCTTTTTTTGAAGTTTGTTTGAGGTTATTTTCGAACAACTAAGAGCACTTCCACCCATTTGTCATAGTAAAGGGCAAGGGCAAGACAAAGGCGTTACTATTCATGTGAATATTGGCAGCCTTGCAAAAGGCAATGTGTGTTTCCACCCATTGTCATGACAAATGGCAAATATTATTCACTTTAACTTATTTTTATTTAATTTGGATAAGATTTTCGGTTGCCATGTGTCATTTTTTTAAAATATAAAATTCTCATCTCATATTTTGGATTAAAATTTTCAGATTAAATTTTCGGATAAGATTTTTGGTTGCCACGTGTCCATATTTATTATAAAATTCACATCTTAAATTTCAGATAAAATTTTCGTATAAAATTTTCGGTTGCCACATGTCCATATTTATTATAAAATTCACATTTTGCTCATCATACAATTGAAATACATACTCACTCATCATACAATTGAAATACTCCGGGTCCTCATAGTCCAACACAATCGAGAGTACAAGGACGACTCAATCATTGCACAAGGCGGTTGCACGGAATCATGATGTGGAGGAATATTTCCTTCGGAGGACTTAATAGTGTCATTATTTCCAATACGAAATGCACCAAGGAACGGACTGCAGGCATTGTTAACTTGAGGAGCGATGTGTAATGGTTTTCCTTCTCTCTTTTTTTGGGCCTTGAATAATCTATTAAAAAAATTAAATTGGAAATGCAAGAAAAAAAAAGAATGACATTAAATTGAATAAAATGGCAATTATAAATTTTTAACCTCATCGCCAAGATTTTGACCTCTTCGAACGTTTGTCCACGACCCTTCGGCTTCGATGGAAGAGGTCATTTGTATTTTTACACAAATAAATTTAGTAGTAGAAAATTGGGTGTAGAAAGTAAATAATATTGGAAGGAGAAGAATTTATATGAAGATTTGGTGTGGAAAGTGAAGAATATTGGAGGTATTTTATAGAAAAATATTTCCATAATTTTTTTTTCCAAAATTTTTAAGCCAGGAAAAAGGGCATCCATTGGATTGGAGGACAAAGAAATCGGAGAACTCAAGAATGCGCCATGTGGCTTCAGCCGTTGGCGGAAATGAGGGCTAACACCGCGCGCACAGAAGTTTAATTTTTTTTTTGCATTACACGCTCCAATAGTAAAAAAAATTTAAACCTCGGTGTAGCATAGCAGCCCTTAGGCTAGAGCCCGGGCTCATTTTGCCTTTGGGCTGGCCCACTTGTGGGACCCGCGTCCTGCCCGAGCAACTAAGCCCGTGGAACCATGAAATGGGGTTTGGGCCTCCGCCCTGGCAAGGGCTGCACGGTGGAAGTGCTCTAATGTCTTCCTACCCAAAATATCTATTTTGAATATGATTTAATCCTAAAATTAGGCTATGTTGTCCAAAAATACACTCAAATTGACTTTCAAACATAGGAAAAAAAGTGCAATAACCAAATTATCACATGTCTGTTTTGTTACTATGATTGCCATGTACTCAACTAATGGGAATTTTGACGATTCCCTAACATCAAAATCACATTGAAAAAAATATATGGGATACTTAAGTGCTAAAATTTAGTGTGTAAGGACAAAACAAGACTTACGAGTACAACTATCGGGTACTAAATTGAACCTTAACCATTTCAACTAAATCTAATTCGTGCAATGAAAACTAAACCTAAACATTTGGGTACAATCCCTCAAATCCAAGAGAAAGACTTCCATGAAACGGGGATATTATTATTTTGCTATCATCGACTAATAACGCTATGACATGCGTGATAATATTTCCACATGGCATAACATTATTGGTTAGGGATAACACTTTGTGGCTCTCCTTGTTGCAACTAAGTTTTTCCCTGTATCCAAACCAACTCAATCAAATTTATATAAACAAACGTGCCTAATGTTTTAGCTTATGAAATTCTTAATGGATTTGGGTCAAATTCAAATATTTAAACTCAAGTTGGGCAAAACATAATGATTTGAATTTGAAGTAACAAAACCCAAATCCATTGCCTCAAATCCTCATATTCATTCGTGAAGGGTATTCAATGTAGATTTTAAAAGGTAAAAAGTTATTTTTGGTTCAGGCAGGTTACCTATTTTACCACTTTGGTCCTTATAGTTTCAATTCTCTCAATTTGCCCATGTAGTTTTAATCCCTCGTAATTTAAGGACACATTACAAATTCTGTCAAATTCCTTCTAATCCTGGCAAAATACCCCTCCACTTTTGCGACACATACTTACTACGTCACATAATTAGATAAAACTTTGGACGTGTGTTTGAAATGCGAAGATATCAAACTATATGTGTCCAATTGCAAGAATTGAAACCACAAAAGTAGAAGTAGAAAATTCAGCGAACTACATAACTAAAGTAACTTTTTGCCATTTTAACTTGGATAATCTTTGAATTGCCCCCTGAATTTGTACATAACTTCTCAATTTACACCATGACCTTTTTTTTTAGCAAATTAAGGGCTTCGAATTAAATTTTATTATCAATGTTTCCCAGACCGTCAAAATTTGAACATTTAATCCATTAATCCGTCATTTGACTCACGTTGACTCTCTTTTATGGGTTATTTTGGTCATTCTCGCGGGTTCTTCATTGTCAACCTCACCAGGCTTTTTGACACCTTCCTTGGGTCTTATTCATTTGGGAGCCTCAGCCTTGCAGAGACCACCACCATAGCAGCTTGGCAGTAACAACAGATTCCTGTCAAAACTCACCAAGATACTATATAGGATGTTAATTTGTCAACTATCAAGTATTCTTGTTGGAGCAGAAGTGATCCATGGTGGGCGGCACTACGGGAGAATACCCACAAGCAAGCCCAAATCTAAAATTTGGGGTCAACCCAATTAATTTAAGTTGCCCAGAATCTCAAGATAAAATGCCATGTGGACCTTCCTTCGAAGTCTTGTGATGTCCCACCGTAGGTTACATAGACCTTTCTTTTTCATTTTGGCCTGCCACCGTGACCAAGACACCAAGATGGTGGTGGTCCAAACTAAATTACCAACCAAAGGCTCAAACAGAGGAGAGAAAGGTTTTCTCTTTTCTTTTTCATTTTGCTACCATAGGTTTTCTCTTTTGAATTTGTGGTTGCTGGGTGGGGTTTTTGGGTTTGTGGATTTGTGGTTGCTGGCTGGGGTTTGTGGGGGAGGGGTGAAAAACCAAAACTGGTTTCCAGGTTTGTGGTTGCGGCTGGGATTTCCTGGGTTTGTGGGGGAGGGGTGGTCATGGGAGAATTGAGGGGAGAAAGAAATTGAGGGGTGGGGGGCTAGGTCTAGGATCTTTTTTCTTTAGTGTCTTTTTTTTTTTTTTTTTCAATTTCCCTCTTTTCTTCAATTTTTTTTTCCAAAAAAGAAGGCGTTGAATGACCAAACTAACCCTCAAAAGAGATTCAACGTGAGTCAAATGACGGATTAATGGATGAAATTTGAATTTTGACCGTGGGGAACATTGATAATAAAATTTAATTCGAGCCCTTAATCCACTAAAAAAAAGGTCGGTGTAAATTGAAAATTATGTACAAATTCAGTCTTTGCAATTCAGGTATTACCCTTTTAACTTTACCATGGCTCGGACTCGAAGTAGCCCAATAAAGGAAGTTCTTAACACGGCCCATAAATAAAGAAGCACCACAACCCGACCCGGTTAACAAGACCAGATTAGCCAGGTCCATGGTTTCTGAACTGTTGACCTCAACAATTTGCAGCCAAAAAAAAATTTATCAGAAGAGAGTGAACAAGCTCAATTGCATTAACAATGGCGACGGTGCCACTGCCAGAAACTCCTCAGAAGAGAAGCCAGCCATATCACCCAGCGACTCCATAGTCACAGTCTCCATACCCTAGAGCAATCTGCCACGCCGTGGATCGACTACGCGGTCGAGCAGGCTCGGGTTTACCAGAAGACCATCGAAGAGACTTTCGAGTCCGCCATCGAAGTTTCTAGATCACGTTCTCCGATATTCGGTCCACCTCCGCTGCTCATTTCAGCCAAACCATTGTAAAGAGAGATTCCCTCAATTCTCCATTTTTAAAATTTATTATTTATTATTTTACATTTCCTCTTTGGTTCCTTAGAAAACAATGAAATTAATGCTGTACGGAAGAGAGTCTCTAATTCGTTTATGCGAATTTTATTTTCAATTTTTGATATTTTAGATTGGTTGGTGCCAGTAGAACTAAGGAATTGTTTGTTTATTGGAAAGCGAAAGAAAGGAGTTTATGCCATTTGTAATCCCTAATGAAAATATCAAATAGTCAATACAAATTTCAAATGTTTAGATTGTCTATTCTGCAATTCTGTGAAGAAATTTAAGAAAGAAATAGGACTCTAGTTATGTGTAACTTTGCGTGTAGTGTTGATTCCGATAATTGGAAATTGATTTGCACCATGCCAAGAGTATTGTATTTAGTCATTGATGAGTTTGAATGTCTGAATGCAGAACTCTTTGGAAGATATCAAGTCTGATTTTTGTACTTATGAGGATATGTTATTTGGGAAGATTAAAGGTTAGTGTTTGGTTTATCTTTGTTTTTTCAAAAACAAAAATTGAGTTGGTCGTTATCTTTTGTTTACATCGTTAAAGATTTTAGAAGTTTCAAACTGAAAAAGAATATATACTTACAATTTTTTGGTGCAGAGGGTGTTCTTATTGCGGCTTCACATCCCATGATTACTGGTGGAGTTGCTGCTGGTTTGGGTCTTCTGGTTTTAAAAAGTATGGTTTCATTTCCTTAGCAGATTTTATCATATTTATCAGGTTTTTGAAGGTTTGCATACATTCAAACTTTAGTTTCTTTAAACATTTTTCTAGCAATTTAAGCCGTACTTTTATTACTTTCTCTAGTAGGTAAATGTAAAAAACCATGTGTTGTTGAATCTCATGGATGCTACTGATTATACTTGAAAATGTGTAACAGGAAATTTTAGGATTCTGTGCTAATATTTGAAATGAATTGTAGATAACATTTTAAGTTGTTAGAAGTTTTACATAATATCAACTATCAACCATGGTCATTGCCCATAATTATCTTTTTATCTACAGGACCACGACGCATCTTGTACCACAAAACTTTGCGCCTTTTTGTGAGCGAAGAGGTAAGAATGGATTGGTTTTAAAGACACATTCAGTTGCATTGGTAGCATCACCAACCCTTTTTAACAGATAGAGTGAGTCTTCATATTTAGTGCATTGTGTAGCTATGTAACAATGACCAAGTGAGGGGTGAGATTTTAATTTGATATTTAGAGATCCAACAGACCAGCTAATAATAATGGCCACTCCCCATATGAGTATGTATTCTTTGATGACGTATTGTTGCCAGAGTCTTAGCATTCTGTCTCCAGTGTTTAGAAAATTTGGTTTGTACTTTTATTTCTAATGTGGAAAAGAGAAAAAGAAAATTTCAACCATGAGGAGATTTTTGGCCTGGAGCCAATTGTGGTGACATGGTAATGATCTCAAGATTGTCAGTATCATGTGGATTTAAGGATGGAAGTTTATTTTATAAAGAAATTGCATAGGAGTAATTTACGACGAAGTTGACTTAGAGAGTTCTGTGGCATGTTGTGAGAGAACAAGGCTTAAAATTCGTTAAACTGTAATATAATTGCAAACACAAGATGCATAGTCATTATATCTATGTAAAGATTAGCTTCAGCACTTGCTTCTTGCTGCAGTCTTTACTTTCTAGAGCTGATGTCAAAGTAAAGGAGTTGCGACATTCAATTGATCTTCTAAAGGCAGAAGGTGAAAAATTAGAGGTAACCTCTCTCTCTCTCTCTCTCTCTCTCGGTCTTGATTGACAACGTGTGATCTGTTGATACAGTGATTATTTTAGTTCTCTATTGCTTGGTTGTGACTTGTGAAAAGCAATACTTTTATTGACGGTATGTGTTATTGGAAAAAGTTTTGGCAAACTCTTGTGCAATGGACATATTATGAAGAATATTGGCCTTCCTTACTGGTTTGCAAAGTATGAATACTAGTAGAGTAAATCAACAAGAGGAATAATTTTTTGCCAAAAATGGGTAGGATGTGTTGCTTTTCTTCAGTATGAAATTTTTGCAAATGTAACGTTGTCACTGGCGTCAGAGCCCTTGAGATAATTTGAATTTTTCATGTGCTCTTTGAATCTACCCTCACCAAAAATTTGACAAAGGGCAATTATAAGTGCCTACCAAACTGTCAACTTAGTAGTTACCTAAACTTTACAAGAGGTCTGCCATAAACTGGAAAACCAGAGGGTTGAAAGGTTTGATGACACCTGAAAAATTGCAACAATAAATGAGAAAGATTTTTCTACAAGCATCACATAGAGCTTTGAGGTAGATAACTGATGATTCTGATGCCACCTGACAATGAATGAGGAAGATTTTCCTTTAAGCAACAAATACAACTGGAGGAAGCCTAGTGAATTAATGGGCAGGAAAACTGGTGCTGTAACAAATTGGAAGGATGGTATTAGTCTTCTATTAAACGTGAGCAGAAATTTGACTAAATGATCAAAATATCACTTGAACTTTTGGGAAAATTGTTTCAGAAGGCATGGATGCATCCTGGTTGATACATTGAGATATGTGCATTAATGAAGGAAATAAAATAAAATTTTGAAAGTAAAGAATAATTGTTTGCATAATGGAATGCCCTGTTCAATATTGTGCTTCTTTGCTCATTGTGTTTAGTCTCGTAAGCATTCTCAGAATTGAACTCATGGTATAGTTATTGTTTGCAGAGAGTGCATCACATGCTGAAGAGGGAACTGATAAGGGGAAGGACAAAACTCAGGTTTGCATTTGTAAAAGAGGAGCAGTTTATAATTCACTCCATTTTCCATTGCACTAGCATTTCATGTCCAAATTCTATTGGCAGACAAACAGGGAAACAAATCCAAAGTGTGATTCGCTCAGCTTATAAGATTGAAAGACAAGCAGCGGGTGTGCAGATACTTTTAACCCTAGAGTTTGTTGACATTAAGCAGTTAAAAGTGGAGTCAAATGGAACATTTTGCTTCTGTTGCTTATACGTTGATCTTCATTGTATCAGGTTTTAAAGATATCCTTGGAGAACTTCCTAGAAGAGAAGCATCCATCTTCCGGTCACAAGTGAGTTCTCAGATCATAAGCATTGCACTTTATTATTTCTTCCTTTTCCAGATCAAAAAGATATAAGCACTTAAATTCATAAAGACAAAAACCATAAAAGATGACCGTTGAAAACTGGCTTGTACAAATATTTCCTTGTTATGGATTTCATATACACTTTTGCTTGAAGTGCTCATCTTGGGTTGTCTCCCTTGCAGGTCTCCAAACTAGCTACCGAGGCAAAGCAAGAAAGGAATGCTTTGACAAAGGAAGTCACAAAAATCAGCAATTATGGGATCTCAGTCTGAGAATTCTTTCACAGCCATTCCCTCAGTTACAGTGACTTCATACAAGTGTCAATAATTGAATTTATTGGTGTTCTTACAACATTTTGTTCATGAGTTTTTTTTGTAGAAGGCAATATTGCTTAAGAACACAAATTTCTCGTATTTTCGTTCTTCTCCTTCGGCAGGAGATAGGCCATACAGAAAAAAGTTTGAGTTTTGTGATTAGTTCAACCACAGGCTGATAATTAGCAACAAAACGTCCCCAACTTGCTGGGAATTCTCATTAAATCTCTTTTGTCAAATGCTAATCTGTTTTGGCAAGTACAATGTCGCAACCGACCAATATTGTGGGCAGTTATAGCTCCAGTAGTTAATAGTATTTAGCCAAAAACCAAAAAGATTTTCGAATATCTCTCTTCTAATATCGTTTGATTAAAATATTTATTATCTTATATCTTTTCTGAATTTCCAAGAGAATTCCAGCAAAAGGCTAGGCCTATGCATTAGGTTCTCAATTTATTTTTAAACCAAATTGGTGCTGCATCAAAGTGATAGTGGAGAGAGAGTGCTTTCACTGACAGTGGGTGGGAACGTACGTACGTACACCTTGGTCATGAGTCATGACTCATGATACTGATGCATTCACCCAAACCCATCAACGCCGTCTTTTGTCAAAAGCAAGGAATTTGGATTCCATTGAATAAACGAGACCACTGTAATTACATCAAAGCATCACTTTTAACTCAAGTATTGTTCAGTATAGGAACAAAACTCCAAATCATGAACTTGGCTCACAAAAATCGATCAAACCAAGGTAATTTATGTTCCTTCAAGACACCGTTCTCTCTGTCCTCGAATGAGGTCATGCAACGAAAATGGAATCGGTAAAAAGTTTATGTAAAATTTAAATTAAACAAGGTCGTCAATTTCAATATGAATAAAATTAATTGTACAATCTCAACTCAATATTAGTACATGTTATCCCCTCTTTCTAACAGAGGTCGAATGTACATGTGCTAGATTGACAACTTATATCCCACTTGTTTAGCTATGGGTTCTTCTTCAATTAGAGAGAAGATACAACTGCGATAAAAAATAACAATATTCTTTTAATATTAAGTTGCAAGACTTTTATGTACAGGCAATTTTTCCATATGATTGTCACACCGATGTGTGGTCCCGCACTCATAAGTTTTACCCTTAATTAACAGCTACCACAAATTATTGCGTTCAGGATAAGTGGACATCTCTTTCGCTTGCTTGACTGAAAAGTAAAAAGGGCATGATTGGTTATCTATGCCCTTTGCTTTTAAGTTGATGGAGTAGACTATCTTTACTTTCTTGACCAGGAAAGGACATTCATGAGCAGATTGTTTTGAAACGCGCATTATTCATTAATATCACCTGATCATGATATAATCAGATTGAATTACTGAGCTACTTGTTCATCAATGGCACTTGTTAGAGCTCAAGAAGCCTCCTCTTCAGATACTTGTGGTTGCAGTTATAATGTGTTCTTGAGTTTCAGAGGTGAAGACACTCGCAAAACTTTTACCCACCACATCTATACAGCCTTTGTCGACGCAGGGCTTCAAACTTTCCCGAGACGACGATGAACTTGAGAGAGGGGAAGATATCAAGCCAGAGCTGGAGAAAGCAATCCAACACTCACGAAGTTCTGTCATTGTGTTTTTCGAAAGACTACGCGTCTTCCAAATGGTGCCTTGACGAGCTTGTGATGATTCCTGCAACGAAAGAGGACCTCTGATCATCTAGTTTTACCAGTCTTCTACGACATCGATCCATCTGAGGTGAGGAAGCAGACTGGAAGCTTTGCAAAAGCATTTGCTGGACACCAAAAAATGGATCTCTGAACAAGGACAAGGTGAAGAGATGGAGGGCAGCCTTGCAGAAGTTGCAGATCTTGCAGGCATGGTCTTACAAAAATGAATGTGATGGGTAAAATTCATTAATTTATAACTGGTCCTTTTAAAGCTTTCTTTCATGATATATATAATATTAACATATCAGACTTTATAATTTGATTTCCCCATTATTTTCATTTGGATTGCAATTTCTAGGCATGAGGCAAAGTTTATCAAGAAAATTGTTAAAGTGATTGAAGGCAAGCTAAGTGCACACCATTGAGTGTTGCCCCTTACCTAATTGGAATCGATTCTCGAGTCAATGAGATTAATTTATGGTTACAAGATGGATCATCTGATGTTGAGATATTTGTGATTTATGGGATAGGTGGAATAGGGGAAGACAACCATTGCACAAGTTGTTTATGATTCAAAATTTTCAAGATTTGAAGGAAGAAGTTTCCTTAAAAATATCAGGGAGACTCAGAAGGTCCCAATGGTCTGGTTCAAATGCAAGTACAACTTCTGTCTGATATTTTGGGTGGAAGAACAGTGAAGATACGTAGTGTTAGTGAGGGAATAATTAAGATTAAGGATGTTATAAGCTAAAGAGGTTCTTCTTGTCCTTGATGATGTGGATCATACGAACCATTAGATGCAGTACTTGGAATGTCCAAAAATGGTTTTATCCAGGAAGTAAAATTATTATAACAACTAGGTGTATGGGGTTGTTGAAGGCTCATCAAGATGTTAAGGTGCGTAATGTTGAAACCTTAAATCATGTTGAATCATTGGAGCTCTTTAGTTGCCACGCTTTGGACAGAACTATCCAGTTGAAGGTTATGTGAAACTTTCGGAAAAGGTAGTAAACCACAGCGGAAGACTTCCATTAGCTCTTAAAATTTTGGGTTCTTCACTATCAGGGCAGAGTATAGATGTATGCGAAAGTGCATTAAAGAAATTGGAAGTTATTCCAACGGTGACGTTCTGAATAAGCTCAGAATAAGCTACGACTCTTTACAGACGACCATGACCAACAATTATTCCTCCATATTGCATGTTTCTTCATTGGAAATGAGAAATGCACAGTGAAAATACTAGATGGGTGTGATTTCTTTACAATTGTTGGCATTCAAGATCTCATAGAAAAATATTTGTGTTTGTTAACAATTGATGAATATAAGAAGGTGAAGATGCATCAAATGATTCGTGACATGGGAAGAGAAATTGTTCGCCTAGAATCAAAAGAGCTGGAGGAAACGTAGTAGATTATGGCATCATAAGGATTCTCTCAGTGTATTGAGAGAAAGAACGTAAGAAACATGCTCATTATGTATGCCGCTAGCATAATCTTTTTTCTTTTTGTGCATTCATGTTGGTTACTAATCCAAATGCTTTGTTTTCTATTTTCTTTGTACTAGGGTTCAAAGAAAGTTTGAAGGTCTTGCCCTTAATCTGCACCTTGTAGACACTCCTTTGAGAAAAAATCAAATATGGTAGTCTTCGAAACTAATGCATTTAGAAGGATGGTTAAACTAAAACTACTCCAGCTTAGTTTTGTACAGCTTAATGGATGTTATGAAGACTTTCCTGAAGGACTGAGATGGTTGTATTGGCTTAAATTCCCTTTAGACTCTATACCCAGTGACTTTCTTTTGGAGAGCTTGGTTGTTCTTGAAATGCCCTATAGTAGCTTAAGACAAATCTGGAAGGGAACAAAGGTACGCTTGCTACTCCACACTTTTCATTTTAGTTTTGCTTAGGATTAACTGGTAAACAAATCTACAAGAATAAACTCTTGCCTTCTTACATTTTTCTTTTCACAGCATCTTCCATCATTAAAGATCCTTGATCTCAGCAATTCCCATGAGCTCATTCAAACCGCAACTTCTCATTGGTCCCAATCTTAGGAGAATTGATTCTTGAAGATTGTGCAAGCTTGGTTGACGTCCATGAATCCATTGGAAACCTAGAGAAACTTGTTTACTTGAATATGAAAGATTGCAAAAATATTAGGAAGCTTCCAGATAGCAGTTCTATGCTAAAATCACTTTGAAACACTTATTATATTCTGGTTGCTCAAGCCTTAATGAGTTTCCTGTGGAGATGGGGAAGATGGAATCTCTTAGAGTGTTTCTAGCCGATGAAGTTCCATAAGTCGATTACACGCTACCTCTTTTACCCTGCACTTTAGTTGTTCTAAGTCTTACAGACTGCAATCTTTCTGATGATTCTTTTCAAGAGATTTGGTAGCTTACCCTCATTGCAGAGATTGGATCTAAGCTAGCAATCCACTTGTAGGCTACCAGATTGCATCAGAGGCCATACAGGGCTGGATCACCTTGCATTTTCCCAATGTACAAAGCTCAAATCGCTTAAGGGGCTACCAAAGAGTAAAAGAATTGGTTACACTCCATTCCGAGTCATTGGAGAACATTTCAATCAATTTCATGCCTACCAAACAGTATCATGTATGGTTACAATTCCAAACTTGCTGAGATTGAGTATTGGTACAAGTTAGAGCCAATAGAAACAGTGGATGCAGAAATGATAAAACTTTTGGGCGTGTCTAACTTGGAATCCATGAAAGCCATTAGGATGTGCACCCCAGATATGCTTAATTCGGATGGCACGATGCATCCCATCGAGGTAATTCTTCGCTCTCTCTCTCTCTCTCTCTCTCTCTCTCTCTCTCTTATTGGGCAATGCAATGCAACCCAACGTTCTATTTTTACGAAAATTATATGGCATGCTCAAAACTTTTAAATTTCAACTCCGTGCTTTGAGAAAAAGAAAGTTGGGAAAAAAACAAAGAGTTTTGTTAAACAGCATTTACTACGCCCTATGCAAGCAAAAAAGAGGTGACTTCATTACTCTTGCTTTTTGGTATAGGGACTGTATGAAGTTGGTATCTTCAGCACATTTCTTCCTGGAAACAAGGTTCCAGTCCAGTTCAGCATAAAGTAAAGGGTCCTCAGTATCTTTACTGTGCCTTCACCTCCAAATCTCAAGATCCGAGGCTTGAATCCTTCTCTATTTATGCAAATTCCAACACTTACTATTTTTCTAGTGTACCTAATCCAGTAATTACCAAAGTCAGTAACAAGAGCAAGGGTCTGAAATGGATCTATGCCCCAACATGCTATGAGCATCCAGATGTAAACGCAGTGATATGGTTAAGTCACTGGAAGTTAGGGAACCGACTGGAAAGCGGGGAAGAAGTGACATTTTTAGTCTTGGCAACCTTGGCTAAGTGGAAGTAGTTGGCATCCAACTCTTGTGCATGAGCAAGACTATGAGATAAGTAGTGCCCAAAACTAGACGCAGATCCTTGTTATCCATCTGACATTGGTGGGAATTTGGCAGAGTTTATTACAGAAACATACTTCATGTGGGGTGGACCCCTAAATTGAGATGGTGGTAGAGATTTTGTTTATAGCTGGGAAAGGGAAGATTGGTTCAAAGACATCGTTGGAGACTCTAATGAAGAAACAGGTATGTTGTTTCAATATATCACTGATAAATTAGCACATGAAGTTAATTGTGGTGGCAATGCTATTCATCTCTCTCAGTTTGTCATACAGAGTGGGAATAGCTGCTGCTTACTATCACTCTTTGTAATGTTGAAACACATGCCAAGCCATTAGGCAATTTCATTTTCAAAGAATTTAGTTCCTTCAGATATTTTATGTTGACTTTCTGGTATTTGTGTGTTTGTAGACAAAGAAGAAAGGCAGCCACAGGTGACGATGAGCCGCTTGCACTTGCAGCAGCAGCAGCAGAAACATTAATGAGAAGCAGAGAGGGCTGCGCAAGGCTCCCAAGATTATTATTGTCGGTGCTTTCTCTTTCTTCCTTTCTAGTACTGTCTCGCTTTTTTCTCTCTCACTAAAAAAGAAAAAGGACAGGCAACAATGTAATGTATTTCACATGCTGCTCCATATGTAATCAAAATGGAAAAGCTTCAATTAAAATTTTACCCTTGTGGAAGAAAGTTAGAAACCAACTGGCATCAATTGGACAAAAAAGATGAAAAGATTACAGAAAATGCATATGCAGACATCAAATTTATGCAATACAAAAACTAGATAGTATTTATGTCAACTTAGGTTCGGACTGGTTTTAAAGCAGTTATAGCTCCTAGTCTTTCGCCAAAAACCAAAAAGATTTCTCGAATATCTCTCTTCTAATCTGGTTTGAATTAAAAAAATATTTGTTATCTTATATCTTTTCTGAATTTCCAAGAAATTCCTGCAAAGGCTAGGTCCTATGCGTTTAGGTTTATTTTTAAACCAAATTGGCGCTGCATCAAATCAAAGTGATAGTGAAGAAAGAGCTTTCACTGATAGTCGGTGAAGCATACGTATACCTTTGTCATGACTCATGATGCCATTGCCTTCACCAAACCCATCAACGCCATCTTTTTGTCAAAAGCAAGGAGTTTGGACGACTAGTACTTTGGCATCACTTTTAACTCAGGTATTGTTCAGCATAGGAACAAAACTCCAGAATAGTGAACTTGGCTCACAAAAATGGATCAAACCAAGGTAATTTATGTTCCTTCACGACACCGTTCTTCTCTGTCCTCAATGAGGTCATGCAACCGAAAGTGGAATCGGTAAAAAGTTTATGTAAAATTTAAATTAAACAAGGTCGTCAATTTCATTTATGATGTAATTTGATTGATTTGTTATTTTTTATTTTTGTTAACTTATTATTTTTAATGTATGTTTATGTTATGTTAGGTTTTTTTGTGATTCACATCCGGACCACTCGGGCTCATGGGCTGCTTCCACATCCACACATTTGAGGACAGCTCAACAACCTATATCCCACTTGTTTAGATATATGTTAAGTTGCAAGTTTTTTATTTACAGGAAAATTTTCGATGTGATTGTCACTCCGATAATGCGGTATCGCACTCGAAAAGTTTTCGCTTAATTTAACAGCTACCACATTGACCAAAAACAAAAAAAGCAGCTACCACATTGGTATCTATGCCATTTGCTTTAAGTTGATGGAGTAGACTATCTTTATTTTCTTGAACAGGAAAGGACATTCATGAGCAGATTGTTTTGAAACGCGCATTAATATCACCTGATCATGATATAATCAGCTAAGAAACCTGC
>CM031918.1:42985132-43043564 GCA_018703695.1 Prunus fruticosa | reverse complement strand
TTCGGACTGGTTTTTTCATTGAAAAAACCATTGGATTTTGTTAGGAGAATGAGAACTGATCAAATTTGCTTAATCAAGAGCACAACCAAGAAAATAAAAGAGGACACCAAGAATTTAATGTGATTCGGCAATATGCCTACACCCACGGGGAGTAGTACTGTACTCTATTTGGGGGCGGATCCGTGGCACTACATTTTTTACACAAGTTTTGACACAATTTTTGGACCATTAGATTACTCCACTTTCAATGGTTGAGATTAAATATTACATGGCAAGTAATTTTAATTTTTTTAAATAGACAATCATTAATTTTATTTTCTCTCTCTTAAAAATAAAAGAAAATCTTTCTCTCTCCAACCTTTTTGCTGGAAGACGTGATATCTCTTGCATTTTTAATCTCAAATATTTATTAGGGTCTATCCCCAAATAGATAATCCATCAATTCTCTCTCTCTCTCTCTCTCTCTCTCTCTCCAATTTTTTCCTTCTTCGCTGGGAAGAAAGCTTTGTTCCACAGGTACATATTTCAATTTTCGATTTTCTTCATCAGATTTGGTTTATCTTTATTTTATTTTTTGTTGGAATTAAACTAGGATCTTTAGATTAGGAATTTAAAGAATTAATAGTGTCCAAGGGGATTAAGTGTATTTCTTAGGTATCTATGATTAAGCTATTCATTTCAATTTGTTTCAAACTGTTGGTAGGATTTCTTATTTTGAGGGTTTGATTTAGGGATTTTAATCTTCTCATATATGAAAATTTTGACTATTCCTGTTTTTTTTTTCTTTCCGATTAATAGGGACAGAATACAAGGAGAAAATTTGATGGCACACCACTTGCTTCAACCTCCTCCCTCTTTGGGGTTGGTTCTAGAAATTGATGGATTATGGAATTACAGTTTATGAATTGTTTTTTTTCTTTCTTCTAGCTGGTGTCTTTGCTGGGCTGTCCAAAATGAATGTTTCTTCAAATGGCCTCAACACCTTGGTTCAACTCTGCTCCCCTGTGGTCCTATGTATTATGTTTGGTTGTTAGTTTTGGGATTTTTGCCCAAGGGTGGCTTTTATGAAAGTTTGTTTTTCTGATTTTGTTGTGGTTGCCACTGGGAAGAAAGAGTTGCTTGAGTTTACAGCCCAAGCTTTTGTCCTGATGTGATTTCACCTATGGAAGTTGATATGCTGTAGAACATTATTTGATGAGGAAGATTTCATTGGTCTACGTGTTATATGTGTATGAAAAACAAAAATTATTTATTCACTATAATAAAGTGATTAATTTCATTAATTAGAATAAAATGTTTTACACAAGTTCACTGCAAAGTCCATCCATTGATTTTTTGCCTTTTTTTTCCCTGAACACAAAGAATGTCATCTGAAATCATTTAAGTGGGCATCTACAATATTTTCCTATCATGAAACACCCATAAACAACGGATTAAGAACAATTTTGAAACACATTATGTATCATATAGTACGTAAATATTCCTGATACAAGATACCATAATCCAAAAAGCGTAGATTCATATCATTTGTCTATGTAATGCCACGTATATGGAGATAACAAGACCAATGATCACCACTGAGACAAGAGCTTCCCCCTAATGAACATTGATGAGCACATAAACTATCACATTTATTATCTCTAAATATATTTGTTAGTAATTGATTTTCTTACAATTTTAGTTAATTATGTTTGTTTTTCACTTTTGCACTTGCTTACATACCCATTACATAATTGATGATGATTTCATTATTTTATCTTAAGGTTGAAGAAGATCATTGGATGCTAGTAGGCAAATGGATGCAACAACCAATGAAACAAAAAGATGAAGAATTTGGAGAATGGAGTCATCAACACTATGAAATAAATAAAGGAAGCAAATTGGCAATTGGTTTGATGGCAAGTGGTTGAAGATGTGGAATCATGAACTATATTAAAATTGTGAGTTAAGCAAATGAAATGAAAGATGATGATAAGAGGTGCAACACTTAACCAAAAGAAAAGATTGAATAACAAAAGCAAGTAGAAGTGGAGCAACAATTGAAGAAAAGAAGAAATATTAAGATGAGGGTTACGGTTGTGCATTGAATGAGATGAGAATTTTAGATTTTAATATTTAGGATGCTCTACAAGCCTTCAAACCACACCAAGCTCACAATCTTCTCTTGAGCTCTCTCTCCTTCCTCCAATTCTTCTAGTTCTAAATTTCTGTTTTAGTTTTATTTTACGGGGAACTAACTCCCTAGCTAAGGCTAGGGAGAAAGCTTTTAATATAAGTGTGTAATTTTTATTAGTTTGATCCAAACTTAAGCTTTAATGTGAATTTGTAGTTTTTGTTCAAATGGAATTTGTAGTTTTCTTTTTAATTAATTGATGAATGTTTGATAATCTATTTCATGGGTTCAATCATGTTTTTCCCATTGTGTAGTAAAAACTTTCATGCTTTTAAAAGAGAAGAGAATTACTTAGATTAATAGAATTTTGATGAAGATTATTTTTTGATAGTTTGTTGCCAATGATACAAGTTATTCTTAGAATACTTCTAAAGGAAATTAAAAAGAGCTTTAATTATTTTGAACAACTACAATGGAAAATATTTTGTGGATCAAATTAATAAGAGTTGCATGCTTATGTTAAAAGTGGAAACTCAATACCTTAGTGTTTTAATCAATTGAATTTTCTTGAAATCAAATCTTGCATAAATCTACTTTTCAATCATAATTGTTCTTTTTCATCTCTGTTATTTTCTTTACACTGCTCTCTATGGATACGAATACTGGACTTCTGAGCTACACTGCTATACGACATCTCCCTTGGTTTTGCAAAGTAATGCGAACAAACATAATAGACTATTCCTGATGCAAGACTGAAAACAAAGAAAGCTGAAGGCAAAACACGCCCAGCAAGCAATAAACAAACATACCAAGAAAATCCTACATATTAGGTGAAAAGTCCCAATTTTTCATTGGTTTTTCGTCTTTTTTTTTGGCACAAACTTTCTTACTGCTACTATCTGTAAGACTTGAGAAATTGTGGAAAAATTGATTCGCATAACTCCAATTTACAAGTTTTTCTTTTTACAAGAGTAGGGCGATACATTCTTATGTGTTGAGGCTTTTAATGGCTTGGTTCAAAGTCTGGAATTTCAGAAATGAAGCTACACAAAACAAATATAAAATTGCCAACAGCTAGTCCTCACTCATGTTGGTTGAAAGAGAAGATTAAAATCCCTAAATCCAAAACCCAAAAATTCAGAAACATGAACAACAATTTGAAAGAAAGAGAGAATTATATAGAAAGATCAACAAGTTTTTTTTTTGTCTGATGAAAGAAAGTGTTAGCAGAAAACGTGATGGGAAGAAAAAGAGGAGAGAGAGAAAAAAATGCTTTTGTGAGAGAAATTTAACTTTCCAAGAAAATAGGGGGGAAGAGAGAGACAAATACTTTAATTATTTTTTATGTAAAAAATTATGTCAAATTTAATCTCATCCATTGAAAGTGGAGTAATCTAATGGCTCAAAAATTACGTCAAAACTTGTGTATAAAATATGATGCCACGGATCCGCCCCCACTATATATATATATATATATGTCATATATCCAAAACCAATTCAATAAAATTAGAATTGAAGAAGCCAAACACTCCATCATGCACTGACCAAGCAATTTCAGTGTACAAGAGCCACCAATACTATCAGAGAATATAGTGGTTTCAGAAATTCTAAACAACCGGACTGGAAGCAGTCTATTTTTTTCTTTTTCTTTTTCTTTTTTTCGGTTGAACCGGAAGCAATCTTTGGGAGTATATATATTGAAATCATTTGGGGCCCGTTCGGTAATGTTTTTAGGGCCTGTTTTCTGTTTTTGTTTCCTGTTTTTCACAAATACACGTTCGGTGCATTGTTTTCGTTTTCCCTCACAAAACATTTTCTGAAAACAAATCTGACTTTGTGAACAAAAGTTGAAAATGAAAAAAAGTTGTTTTCAGTAATTTCATTTTCAGTGTTTTTCGAAGACATGAGAATGCATCCCATCGACAACTCTAGCTCTCTCTCTTGACAACCGATAAACCCCCCAACATGAACAACACCCACCTTCTCCGACCCAGCAAACTAAGAAAAAAAATTACATAGGAAGAAGAAAAGAAAAGGAAAACAGATACAGAGGAAGAAGAAAAGAAAAGAACAACACCCATCTTCTCCGACCCACATACCCAGCTCAACCACCATCATCACCTAATCGAACCACCACAACCATTAATTAGTGGAGAGAGAGAGATGGGTGGGTGGGTGTATGGGATTCATGCCATGGAAGCCATGGAAGGAAAGGAAGAAGAAAAGGGGAAGAAAGAAGGAAAGAGGACAAAAAAGAGAAAAAAGAAACAGCATGCGAAGGAAAAGAGGAGGAAAGAGAGAAAATGAGATAAGATAGTTTTTTAGCTTTGATTTTTTTCATTGTTTATAATAATTTTAGCCTCTAAAAATATCAGAATTAAAAAAAATTAGAACTGAAATTAGCAAAAATACACATGAAAAACAATTGTTCTACCAGACACGTTTTCATTGTTTTTGTTTTCTAAAGATGTTTTCTAATTAATCTACGCAGACGCATTTTCATTTCCTGAAAATGCAAATTTGTTTTCTTGTTTTCATTTTCTGAAAATATTCTTTGAAAACACTCTCTAAAAACGTTACCCCACGGGCCCTTGGTGTCTGGTAAAGGAATGAAACTTTTATCTCCAATTTGTCTAAAGCAATTGAAGGTTGAAAATGGTTTTTAGACATAGAACTCAAAGGGGCAGTGATGAGCACATAATTATTACAATTTCTATCCTTAAATATATATTGTTAGTGCTTTAGTTAATTTTAATTAAGTCTTTCTATTCAGTTTTTTTGTTTTTACGTATATCTTTCCATAAGTGCAGCACCCAAGCAATTATAGAAGAAAGTGAAGCAGCCAGGCAAAGAAAGAAGAAGCAATAACCAGCAAATATTGAAAATAAATCTTGTAATGTCGCACCAATCTATTAAAGCAAGCCAGTGGATTGAACAATTGAATAAGACAGTGGCCTTCAACCTGCCCTTGTGGTTAGTGCGCTTGTACCACATTCTCTCAAAACCCAAAATAAGAAAGTGGATGCAGCCAATAAAGAAGAGGATCCGCCAGCACTATAGAGCAACTTGTACAAAAACAAAGGCAGTTGGGAGATAATAAACAAATGAATGGCAATGTGATTGTGGGCTGGGAACTAGTTAGTGAGAATTTATTTATTCAAAACAAGATTGAAGCTGATGCAACGGAAGCAAATGCCATTCTCCTATAAATAGAGCATTGTGACTTAGTTCAAACAGACCGAGCTTCACATCTTTCTATCTCTTGAGAGCTTAATGTAAATGATTTTTATTTTGGTTGTTGAAATAAAATTGGTATTTTTTCTCTTTATTTAATTAATGAGTAAAAACATTCATGCTTTTGAGCGAGGAGGGAACTATTAGAATAAGTAAAAGATTATTATTTTTGATAATTTGTTGTCAAATGGTACATGTTATGCTTAAAATATTTCTCAAGGAAATTAAAATGAGTTCTAAATATTTGAATAATTTAGGAATCATCTTTTATGGATCAAATTATTAATTGCATGTTTATATTGAAAGTGGAACCCAATGCTTTAGTGTTTTAATCAATTGAATTTTCTGTAAATTAAATTTTGCATAAATCTACTTCTCAATCATAATTGTTCTTTTTTCAGCTCTGTTATTTTCTTTACACTGCCCTTTGTGAATACGACACTCGGACTTCCAAGCTACACTGCTATACGACACCTCCCTTGGGTTTTGCAAAGTGGTACTAACAATCAGTTTTCTAATTTGTCAAATTCTGATGCCTCAGAGTGATCCTCCCCAAGGCCATCTTTGTCAAAAGACTGAATCTGGCCAACTTGGAACTCTTATTGAAAACAAAAGACATTAAAAACTGCCACTTTCTTCAAAGATTTATATTATTACTCCAATTTTGACAACTCATATAGTGCTTCTTATCAACAAACTTCAAGCATCCTTTAAACTATTACTTGGATTGGATCACAAAATTTGGTCAACCAAGGTTTATATTTGGATCACAAAATTTGGATCATTGAACTCATAGATGATTTTCTATATATTTATGTCCTTCTCCGAATCCTTAAACATTATTATTTCGATTTGAAGTCATGGAATTTTGCATGTTGCCTCTGTGAGCTGAGCACTCATCATACCAGCTGCCATGGCCTTTGCATTATTGCCTTGTAGGAAAAGTCAACTTTTCGTTTGCTTGACTGAAACAAAGAAAGGGGCATGCATCTATATGCTACTTGCATTTAATTGTTCCTAGTCGATGGGAAGATACTATCTTTATTTCCTTCACCTTATCATCTGTGAAGTATAGGAACCCAAAAGCCTTAATTATCACACTCATTTGAGAAACCAGAAATTAGTGAATATATTTTTTGAGATTTTCCTAGTGCTGAGGGACGCTTGTTTTCATCAATGGCTCTTGTTAGAGCTCAAGATGCCTCCTCTTCCGGGAATTTTCCTTGTCGTTACGACGTGTTCTTGAGTTTCAGAGGTGAAGACATTCGCAAAACTTTTACCAACCACCTCTATACTGCCTTCCTCAACTCAGGGATTCAAACTTTCCGAGACGACGATGAACTTGAGAGAGGAGAAGATATCAAGCCAGGACTGCAGAAAGCAATCCAAGAGTCACGAAGTTCTGTCATTGTGTTTTCAAAAGACTACGCATCATCCAAATGGTGCCTTGACGAGCTTGTGATGATCCTTAAACGCAAGAGGATCTCAGGCCATGTAGTTTTACCAGTCTTCTATGAAGTTGATCCATCTGAGGTGAGGAAACAGACAGGAAGTTTAGAAAAAGCATTTGCTGGACATAAAAAAAAATCGATCTTTGAACAAGGACAAGGTAAATGTATGGAAGGCAGCACTTACAGAAGCTGCTAATCTAGCAGGCATGGTCTTACAAAACGAAGCTGATGGGTAAATTTCCATTACCACT
The DNA here is from genome assembly GCA_018703695.1 of Prunus fruticosa. NCBI lineage: Eukaryota > Viridiplantae > Streptophyta > Magnoliopsida > Rosales > Rosaceae > Prunus > Prunus fruticosa. The sequence continues at coordinate 43,036,515 of CM031918.1, read as the reverse complement.
CTTGATTAACTATAGGATCTATTTCTAGTTATAATGTCAACGTTAATATTATTGAAATCATGGCATATGGCAGGTTGATTTTATTTATTTCCACTTTCTTTGCAAATTTTCTAGGCACGAGTCAAAGTTTATCAACAAAATTGTTAAAGTGATTGAAGGCAAGCTAAGACGCAACTCCTTAAGTGTTTCTCCTTACCTGATTGGAATGGATCATCGTGTAAAAGAAATTAATTTATGGTTACAGGATGGATCATCCGATGTTGGAATATTGGTGGTTTATGGGATTGGCGGAATAGGGAAGACAACCATTGCACAAGTTGTTTATAATTCAAACTTTAAAAGATTTAAATGAAGCAGTTTCCTTGAAAACATCGGAGAAATTTCTGAAGGGCGCAACGGCTTGGTTCAAATACAACTTCTCTCTGATATTTTGAATGGGAGAGAAGTGACAGTACGAAGTGTCAGTGAGGGAATACTTAAGATTAAAGATGTCATAAGTTGTAAAAAGGTTCTTCTTGTTCTCGATGCTGTAGATCATTTGAGCCAATTTGATGCAATACTTAGAATGCGAGATTGTTTTTATCCTGGGAGTAAAATCATTATAACAACTAGGTGTGCAGGGTTGTTCAAGGCTAATGAGGTTGTTAAGGTGCATAACGTTGAAACTTTTAATCATGATGAATCATTGGAGCTCTTTAGTTGGAATGCTTTGGACAGGACCATCCCATTGAAGGTTACACGAAACTTTCGGAAAAGGTTGTAAGCCAGAGCGGAGGACTTCCATTAGCTCTTAAAACTTTGGGTTCTTCACTATCAGAGCAAAGTATAGCTGTATGGGAAAGTGCATTAAAGAAATTAGAAGTTATTCCAAACGGTGACATCATGAATAAGCTCAAAATAAGCTACGACTCTTTACAAGACAACCATGACCAGGACTTATTTCTCCATGTTGCATGTTTCTTCATTGGAAATGACGCAGCAAGAAGATACACAGAGGGATCCTCACGTTCACCCTCAAAGGTTCATCTGGAATCCACCAGAAAAGTGAGAGAAGTCTCACAGACTATATTGATTATTCTGGAATACCAAATTGATGCCCAAGACAACGCTTACATTGCCTATTCATGGCGTGTAATACTCATGACCTTTTCGTCTTCACCTTGCACCTATCAAGCTGTGCTTCAAATTCCTCTGCTAAACGTTCTACATCAGGCTCCTCCACTTCGGAAGAACTCGCCCCCGAGTTATCTTCATAATAGAGGGCCTCATCTTCATGATAATCATACAAATCTGCAACATTAAAAGTACTCGAAATTCCCATAGATGCGGGCAGGTCAATAACATAAGCGTTATCATTGATCTTCCTCAAAATCTTATACGGTCCATACTTGCGCGGCTTCAGCTTGCTGTAGGTTCCAACAGGGAATCGCTCCTTTCTGAGATACACCATCACATAATCTCCCTCATCGAAAACCTTGGCACGCCTATGCTTGTCTGCAGCAACTTTATATCTAGCATTGGTTTGTTCCAGCTTATCTCGCACTTCTTCTTTAACCTCCATAATGCTTTTAGCCATATGTTGAGCGCCTACGCTAACTCCATGAGCTTTGGGAAGTTTTACCAAATCAACGACATGGTTTGGAACTGAAGTATAGACCAAAGAGAAAGGAGACTTTCCTGTGGCACTATGAACTGCATTGTTGTAAGCAAACTCTACTTGAGGCAATGCGTTATCCCACTTCTTTGCCTTATCAGCACAAACACTTCGAACTATGTTGCCAAACGTTCTATTAGTCACCTCCGTCTGGCCATCGGTTTGTGGATACGCTGTACCTGCTTTGTTTCAAGGTAGTACCAAAGAGCTTCCATAGGGTAATCCAGAAGTGACTCAGAAATTTGGTGTCACGATCAGATGTAATAGTTTTGGGTACACCATGCAAACGCACAACCTCCTTGAAAAATAGTTTGGCTATGTGAGTAGCGTCAGAAGTCTTTCTACAAGCTATAAAGTGTGCCATCTTAGAGAACCTGTCAACCACAACAAACACAGAATCAACCCCACTTTGGGTTCGAGGAAGTCCCAACACAAAGTCCATGGACAAGTCTTGCCAAATGTCGTTAGGAACCGGTAAAGGCATATAAAGACCAGTATTTTGTGCTTGACCCTTTGACATCTGACAAACATAACATTTTCTCACAATTTTGCCAACATCCTTCTTCAACTGAGGCCAAAAATAACGTTCCTCAATTCCTGCAATGGTTTTGTCTCTGCCTAGGTGTCCGCTCAAACCACCTCCATGAATATCTCGAATAAGCTTCTCTCGTAAAGACGAGCTAGGAATGCACAACCTGTTGCCTTTAAACAAATACCCATCTCTAATGTGGTAATCTGAAACATGTTGATTCTGATCACACTTCACCCAAACTTCTTTGAAATCAAGATCAGCTTCATATAACTCCTTTAGAAACTCAAACCCCACAATCTCTTGTGCTAAAGTAATCAACAAGTTTGCTCTCCGACTCAAAGCATCAGCAACTCGATTGAGAGATCCAGATTTATGCTTAATCACAAAAGGAAATTTCTGAAGGAAAGTGGCCCATCTTATATGCATTTTACTCACACTCTTTTGGTTGTTGATAAACTTCAAAGCTTCATGATCAGTATAAAGAACGAATTCTCGCTGCACTAGATAATGCTCCCATTGCTTCAAAGCACGCACAACCGCATAAAATTCCTGATCATAAGTACTCCATTTTTTACGGGCTTCACTCAATTTTTCACTGAAAAATGCCACTGGTCTTTTTTCTTGAGACAACACAGCTCCCACGCCCAACCCGCTTGCATCACATTCGACCTCGAATATCTTCTCGAAATTGGGAAGGGCTAAAACCGGTGCAGTGCTAAGCTTTTCTTTAATCAACGCAAAGCTTTTGTCTTGTGCTTCACCCCAATGAAACTTTCCTTGCTTGAGACATTCAGTAATAGGGGCTGTAATTGTACTAAAGTTTCATACAAAACGCCTGTAAAAAGTAGCAAGGCCATGAAAACTACGTAACTCACTTACAGTCTTCCGAGTTGGCCATTCTCTTATTGCACGGACTTTGTCTTGATCCACATGAATTCCATCTTCGCTAACAATATACCCCAAAAATAGCAGCTTATTTGTAAAGAACGTGCACTTCTTCAAATTAATATAAAGTTCATTCTCTTTCAAAACATCCAGAACTTGTCTCAAGTGCACTAAATGTTCTTCTTTGGTTTTACTTTAAATCAGAATATCATCAAAATACACAACAACAAATGACCTAGTAAAAGGACGCAAAACCTGGTTCATAAGTCGCATGAAAGTACTTGGTGCATTTGATAATCCAAATGGCATTACCAGCCATTCATACAGACCATCCTTGCTCTTAAATGTCGTCTTCCATTCGTCCCCTGGTTTAATTCGAAATCTGATGATAGCCACTGCGTAAATCAATTTTCAAAAACACCTTAGAACCCTCAAGAACATCCAACATATCCTCCAACCGTGGAATTGGAAATCTATACTTGATGGTGATTTTATTAATGGCTCTACTGTCAACACACATACGCCAAGTGTTATCCTTTTTTGGCACTAACAAGACGGGAACTGCACAAGGACTCATACTCTCACGAATAAATGCCTTTTTCAGCAGCTCTTCGATCTTCTCCTTCAAGATCTCATTTTCTTTCGACTCATCCGATAATGGGGTAGATTAGGAAGGCTTGCTCCAGGGACTAAATCAATCTGATGTTGAATATCTCGCATAGGAGGAAGTTGTCCTGGTAAATCTTCAGAAACCAAATCTTCAAACTGTTTTAAAATTTCCTGCACTTCTTTAGGAATGTGACTTATAGCAGCATCTGTCACCATGAGCCCCTTAAGTACAACTGGATACATGAATCCAACTTCTTTAATAATGTCTTCAAACTCGTGGCTATCCCTGGAGATAGCTAGAAAATTTGAACTCCCAGATTGTGGTTTTTCTAATTTTCCAGATTGATCAACAGGAGCAAGAGCAATTTTACGAGAACCCCACTCAAAGATAAACACATTATCACGCCCTTTGTGGGTTGCATCAACATCAAACTGCCAAGGCCTTCCTAGTAATACATGGCTGGCATCCATGTCAATTACATCACACCAAATCTCATGTCTGTAATGCTTACCAATAGAAAGAGGAATCTTGCATACTTCTGTCACTTTCATCGACGGTCCTTTCTTCACCCAACCTAACATATAAGGTTCCGTACGCTTCTCCGTTGGAAGTTTTAAATAATCAACCAGCTTTTGCGACACAAAATTCTCACAGCTACCACTGTCTACAATCAACGTACACACATTGTTGTCAACAGAACATAATGAGCGAAATATATGATTTCTCTGCCCTTCTTGTTGAGGCGAAAGGAGAGCTCGTTGTAGCACCATGCTAAGCACTTCGTCTTCTTTAATAGCAGTACGATTCATCATTAAATTTACAACCTCATTATTATCTTCATATGCAAACTCAGCCCCATCATAATCATCATCATAGTTTCCACTGTGATCATCAGCTTCTTCGGTCCCTTCTACAAGGTTCGCTTGCTTCCGCTTCGGACAGTTATTGGACCGGTGGCCAGGTTGGAAACACCTATAACAAACATCACCAGTTGCTCTGGCATATGGACCAAGGTTTGGTCTATGATTTCGATTGTGATTTATGTCAGTGTTCTGGCTGCTCTCTCCTCTGTAATTCTGCCCTTTATAATTATTCCTTTGGGTCGGCTGAACCTCTTTCTTCTCCTTGTTGGGAACAAAAGAATCTGCTGCCTTCCTCTGGTAATTATTGTTATTGCCATAGCTCGATTTCTTCTCTTTTTGTTCACGATCTTTCAGTTCTTTCTCTAACTGTTGTGCCTTCATAGCCATATTTTGAGCCTCATGGACATCCCAGAAAACTTGTAACCCGATTCTATCCTGTATTGATGTCGTCAATCCATTGACATATCTTGATACCATCTGCCCCTGAGTCTCATTCAACGAATTTCTCTCTGCCAACCGTAGGAACTCGTCAGTATAATCCTCTCCTGCCCTGCTACCTTGGGTACAATTATGGTAGAGGCGATAGAGATGCTGCTCATAATCTCCTGGAAGGAAACGGTCCATCATCAACCGTTTCATCCTACGCCATGTCCTGACCGGTTGTTTGGCATGCCTCTCCGTGACTTCTGCAAATTATCCCACCATACAGCCGCACTTCCCTTTAAGCGAAAAACCGCTATCTTAGTCATCTTCTCCTCCTGGTATCGACATAATCTCAAAGAATCTCTCTACCTCCACAAGCCAATCTAAAAATCCTTCAATGGATAGATGGCCATTAAAATAAGGGATGTCGGCCTTCATCCGCTCGCAGCAAGAGTGTCAAACTCTCTCCTGGAAACTGGTTCCCCGCCAGGATGGGTCCTATCATTGTTCTGGTCATTCGCCATCGAGCCAAGGCAAACCTCTCTGATGCCAATTGACGCAGCAAGAAGATACACAGAGGGATCCTCACGTTCACCATCAAAGGTTCATCTGGAATCCACCAGAAAAGTGAGAGAAGTCTCACAGACTATATTGATTATTCTGGAATACCAAATTGATGCCCAAGGCAACGCTTACATTGCCTATTTATTCTACTTGTAATTTGCATGATTAATTAAACATATTGAATGCCATTTAAATCATGGCGTGTAATACTCATGACCTTTTCGTCTTCACCTTGCACCTATCAAGCTGTGCTTCAAATTCCTCTGCTAAACGTTCTACATTAGGAAAGGACGAGGATGTCACTGAAAAATACTGGATGGATGTGATTTCCATACGACTTGTAGGCATTCAAAATCTCATTGATATATGTCTGGTAACTAAAGATGGAGATAATAAGTTGAAGATGCATCAAATGATTCGTGATATGGGAAGAGAAATTGTTCGCCTTGAATCAAAGGAGCCTGAAAAACGCAGCAGATTATGGTATCTTAAGGATTCTCTCAATGTATTGAGAGAAAAGAATGTAAGCAACATGCTCCTTTTACATATACATATGTGCATGCTTTTTCTGTTCTAGAGTGAATTGTTAGTTCATATCTACATGGTTTTTTTTTATAGGGTTAAAAAAAAATTGAAGGTCTTGCCCTGCATATGTACCATGTAGAAACTCCTTCAGGAAATTCAAATAAGGTAGTCTTGGAAACCAATGCATTTACAAGGATGGTGAAACTAAGATTACTCCAGCTGAGTTATGTACAACTCAATGGAGGTTATGAAGAATTTCCTAAAGGATTGAGTTGGTTGTATTGGCTTGAGTTCCCCTTAGACTCTATAGCCTCTGATTTTCGTTTGGAGAGCCTGGTTGTTCTTGAAATGCACGACAGTAGCTTAAGAAAAATATGGAAGGGAACAAAGGTATACATGCTACTCCACACATTTCTTTTTGTGTTTTTAGGGATTTTGATGATGGTTATGGATGTGTAAAAATTCACTCCCTGCCTTCTTGCATTCCATCATTAAAGATTCTTGATCTCAGTGGTTCCTGGATCCTCACTTGAAACTGGTGACTTCTCATTGGTCCCTAATCTTGAGAGGTTGATTCTTGAAGATTGTGTAAGCTTGGTTGATGTCCATGAATCCATTGGAAACCTAGAGAAACTTGTGCACCTGAATATGAAAAATTGCAAAAATATTAGGAAGCTTCCAAAGAGAATTTCTATGCTAAAATCACTTGAAACTCTCATTTTATCTGGTTGCTCCAGCCTTAATGAGTTCCCAATGGAGATGGGGGAAATGGAATCTCTAAAAGTGTTTGAAGCAGATGATATTCCAATAGGTCAACTACCCACTTTACCCTACACTTTAGTTGTTTTAAGTCTTATAGACTGTAATCTTTCTGATGATGCTTTTTCAGGGAATTTGATAGCATACCCTCATTGCAGAGATTGGATTTAAGTCAAAATCCGATTTGTAGCTTACCAGATTGCATCAGAGGCCTTAGGACTCGATCAACCAGTGTACGAGGCTCAAATCGCTTGTGGGGCTACCAAGAGTAAAAATGTTGATCGTAATCCGTTGTAACTCATTGGAAAACGTAGCTTTTCAATCCATTTCATCTATACCAGGGAGGTTTATCAGTGGCTTCACCACGAAACTTGTTGAGATTGAGTATTGGTACAAGTTAGAACCCATTGGAAGAGTTGATGCAGAAATGAGAAACCTTTTGGGCTTGTGCAACTTGGAATCTATGGAACCCATTATGTTGTACACTCCAGATTGGCTCTCTTCACAGCTGGGACAATGCGTCCCATATTGTGAATTAGAACCAACTCACTCCCCTTTAGACCTTGTTGTTGATGGACTTTGGATAAGACTCAATGATGTATGAATCTTACACACACACACAAAATAATCAAGCACAAAAGACATAAGTGTTTATAGAGGTTCAGCAATTTGCCTACATCCTCTTTGGTGATCCCCTTGAGAAATTTCACTAATGAAGATAGGTTACAACTTTGGTTTACAAATGGAAACCCCCTTAGAACACTACCCTCACAATCTGTTTCTCTCTCACCCTTGCTCAACACCTTGATACACTTGAGAATTCTCTCCTCTTCTTGACTCACTAGTTCCCAGCTACTTTTCTTCCAACTCTCTCTAACTCTCTTACTATTTCAGACTTGCTCACTCTTTCCTTTAATACATGAGCCTCTAGACTTGAGAGAAGACCCTTGATTTGTCTCCCACGTTCTACCCTTGAGTACCTGACATAGACCATAGGTTAGGCCAGCCACAAGCTATGTATTGATGGTTACTTGTGTAGCCACCCTATATAAAATCATAGGGTAGCTACACCTTGAAACAAGTCTTCCAATGTCCTTCAATGCTACCTCAAACCTCCCAACTGATTTCCAACGTTCTTCTGACTTAGAAATGACCCCTAGAGTCCTTGAAAGTAGGTGGGAGGCGATAGCCCTTGAAATTAGAGTTCAAAACTCGAGAATAATCCTGAAACGGCACGTGCCTGGGCGACCCGGTTGCTTTTGCAGAGAACCTCAAATTTCGATTCTATGAAGAAACGACCGGTCGCAAATGGTTGGCGACCCGTCGCAATTCGATTTGTTCCGGACTTCGTTTTTGTGTAAAAACGACCAGTCGCAAATGTCCTCGACCGGTCGCTAGTCCGAAACTTGGTATCCTTTATGCGAGCTAATTTTCCAACATCTCATACAGGTGCCTCTCTCTCTCTCATACACACACACAACACAATATGCGACTAATTACTTTTATTATATTTGGCATAATAGGGACTGCATGAATATGGTATATTCAGCACATTTCTTCCGGGAAGCCATGTTCCTGGCCAGTTCAGCAATAAAAGTAAAGGGTCCTCGATATCTTTTATTGTGCCTATAATTCCTAATCTCAAGATTAGAGGTTTGAACATCTTTTCTGTCTATGAAAATTCCATCTTGATGAATCGGTTTTGTACTATAATGAGTCCAGTAATTGCCAAAGTCACCAATAAAAGCAAGGGTCTGAAGTGGATATATGCCCCAACATGCTATGGTGTTCCAGATGGCGATAAAGCGTGATCTGGTTAAGCCCTTGGAAGTTGGGGGATCATCAATTGGAAGGTGGGGATGAGGTGACTGTTTCAGTATTTACGCAACATTCGTTTCAGGTCACAGAATGCAGTGTCCAGCTTGTGCACGAGCAGGAAGACAAGGTGGGTGCTCAGCACAACTCTCCAGATCCTTGTTATCCATTTGACATTGGTGGGAGCTTGCCTGAATTTATTCCAGGAACATACTTGATGTGGGGCGGACCCGTAAATGGAGATCGTAGAGATTATGTTTTTAGCTGGACAAAGGAAGATTGGTTTAAAGGCATCTTTGGAGACGCAAATGAAGAGAAAGAAGGGAAGCTACAGGATGATGAGCCGCTTGCACTTGCAGAAGCGGCATCAGAAAGATTAGTAGAAGCGAGAGGGCAAGCAATAACGGCCGTCAGGATAGGCCTGTAAAATGGGCCGGGCCAGCCCGGCCCTAAGAAGTGTGAGCCCAGGTCCTATCTTTCACGGGCTTTTTTGGCCCTAGACAATTATCAGGCCGGGCCGGGCCAGCCCTCTATGAAATATGCAAAGCCCAGGCCCTACCCACGGGCCAAACTATTTCGGGCTTTCAAGACGGGCCTATATGGCCCTTGGCTATATTAATATATATATAACATTATTTTTAATAAATATATAAATATATATATTACATTATTAAGACACAATTTCAATCGAAAACAATAATAAGTCTTCAGATCAATATAATATTTAGAGATTATAAATGTTAATGAAAGCATTTACCAAAAATCTCAACTAAGTCTTTCTTTTTCTTCCTTCCCAACCTCCTTCCAAGTAAAGCTATTTATAAAGGAAAAAACAATTGTGTTGATGTGTGAAGTCGATGTGGGACAAAAATAGACACCCACCCCAACTTACTCTTTCTTTTTCTTCCTTCCCAACCTCCTCCACTTTATCTAGGCTCCTCCAAGTTCGCTGCCGTGATTTGTGAAGAGGAGGCTAATTGACTGAAATGGTGCAGTGGAGCACACATCGAAAATGAACCAAGTTGAGATGTACCTGTTGGTTGTGTGAAAGAACGAAAGAAAGATGATTATTTATTCTTGTAAAGAAACTAAAACACATCTCCTGGTTGTTGTAACTTAGAATGAAGTAACATCTCCCAAGCCATTTCACAAGCTTTCAACAAAGTTGCCGACAAAGCATGAGGTTTCAACTTTCAAAAAAGAAAATGGCAAACAGCTTTCAACTTTCATGAAAGAAAGTTGCAAGTTGCCGACAAAATATTCTTTGTGGGGTTATAATATTACATATAATATAATTATATTAATTAAATTAAATAATTATAATCGGGCCAGGCCGGGCTTTTAAAGGACTTAAAAATAAGGCCCAAGCCCTACTCATTAGACTTCGGGCCGGGCCAAGCCCGCCCATTACTTCGGGCCGGGTAAGCCCATGCATTAAAAAATAGGGCCGGGTTCGGGCCAGCCCATCGGGCCCGGGCTTTATTTACAGGCCTAGTCGGGGAGGCTGCAAGATTATTGTGGGAGCAAATTTCCTCCCACGGGAATATTCGATTGGAAGATTCCTTCGTCTTCTCCGCCTCTCTTTCTCCCTGCAAAATAGAATAAATGAGAGGACCACACCCGGGGGGTGTTGGCCAAAGGCCCTCTGATGCCTAAGTTAGTTCAATTGATCTAGAGAAAAACCAATAACTAAATAGGGTACGGAGATATATATGTAAGGTATAAACCGGGCGGCCGGAGCCTTATATAAAAGAGAGAGAGAGAGAGAGAGAGAGAGAGAGAGAGAGAGAGAGAGAGAGAGAGAGAGAGAGAGAGATGAGGTGGCTAGGATTTGTGAAGGGAAGAGATCTCTAGAGTTTTAGTAGAAATTCTGACGTACCTCATTCCTTGTGCGTGGCCAAGTATTTATAGGGGGCATTGATGAGGTTGGTGAAGTTGATGTGGTTGGTGAGGTAGGTGAGGTTAGTACATTTAGGGATTTGATTAATTATGGAATTAATCAAATCCCTAATAGTGGTAGGTAGGTTAATTTCCAAACTCATTTTGTTCCTCATTTAATTGGGAAAATGTGGTAGGAATAAAATCAGTTTTTAACTTAATTAGGTATTTCTCAATTTAATTGGATAACCCCCAATTAAATTGAATAACCCCCAATTAGGTTTAGTAATTCCCAATTAGGTCAAATAATCCCCAAATGGAAGGAATTACTTGACCTAGGGTTCTGATTTAATTTGGTTCCCACAATTATCATTATATTGGCCACTGTCTTCTTTCTTTTACTTTCTCTACTACTCTCTCGCTCTTCCCTCTTTGAGTGAAAGAAACAGAGGCCATAAGGCCTCCATGAAAATTGTTGTATTTGATACAATCATCTTTGCTTATGGTCTATCTGCTGTCAAAGTACTTTATCTGAATGATTGTGATTGGTTAGTCTTGGTGGTTTTTTAATTCATATTTTTGTTAATTTGGTGATTAATTGGCTGATAAGAGCTGTTCTTCCTTCATCTTGCAGATTAATTGGCTGATAAGAGTGGTTACTTTTAATCTTTAAGGACGCATTAGCGATTGATTCTCTTAAACATTTTTGCTTACTTCTTAACAATATTGGCAAATTTGTAATCTTAAACTTATGCAGATGTAAAAAGAACTCTTTATACAGTATAACTTGCACATTGGTAACAAAAAAGCTAAGCAAAATCCCTGGACATGAGCTTGCAACTTGAGATAGGCCAGGCACTCAGAAAAATGTGAAAGGGCACACACAAATACGATCTGTCCTCCCTCTGTTTTTCTGCTGATCCACCAACTGCTTGTATAAAAATTTTCTGATGATGAATTTCATGTACTCTTTTCCTAGCTAGAAGTGCTAATCTTGGGCTGTCCCTTCCAGAGTATCCTCACTTACTAGTATGGACCAGTTGTGCGTTAGGAGTATCATCACTTGCTATAGAGTTCATGACGACAATTGAGAGCGTAAATAGCAAGCAGCTGCATTCATAAATAAATTAGCATATGGTCCCTTTGGGGTGCATTTGATAACTTTTAACCTTCTAATTTGAATCAAAGCATGCCTCTTACTTTGTGGTCAACAGCTGGTTAGCCACTTTGCCCGTAGTCCCCACTCCCCTCATTTATTAATCCAATGGGACTTGGAAGAGTAATAGGTTAATATTATCATTGACTAGAATATGATCAATTGGGTTCGGACCATAGAAAACTATTAAGTGGAGGAGTAACTGGACTTAATCCAAAGAATATATTTCGTATCAAATTTTAATGCATAAAAAGTGATGGTGGAGAGAGCTTTAAGCTTTTCCTGACTTTTCGACCAAAAAAAAAAAAAAAAGCTTTTCCTGACTCATGCCAAATGAGAATCTCCCCAACTTTATTTTGCTTGACCAAGAAATTAAGGACATACATGAGCTGCTTGCTTATGTCAAATTATCACGATATCTTAGCTGAGAAACCAGCAACAAGTCATCTGATATTTCCCTAGATCATAGGCAAGTTTATTGCATCTTTGTTCATCCATGGCCCTTGTAAGATCTCAAGAAGTCCTCTTCTGATACTAACTGTGGTTGTAGTTATCATGTGTTCTTGAGCCTCATAGGTGAAGACACTCGCGGACTTTTACTGACTACCTTTATACAGCCTTTGTCAGTTGCTTTGATGATTTTTGGCCCCTTACTCATTAATGCTCATGAATGTCTCCTGATCGTTCCTTTTGCGAAACATTGAACTGAAGTGAGCAATAAAGCCCAAATTCTTCCGGCGTTGATTCTATAAATACAAATATCCTGGTAGTATAAAAGAAATCTAGCGATCTTGTAATAAATAGCCGTGATTTTAACCACAATTAGCCTGACTTCCTTTTCCCAACTTTTAAGGTCATCAATTCAATTTGGAGTTTAGTCACAGTTGAGGCCCAAAAAATTCAGGATTGGGCCCAAATAAATTCTCGGTCAAGTGCGATGCCTTATTAAGAAGAGACCCGATTTGGAGCAAGCGAAAGTTCATCATTCACGCTCGCACGAGTCATGATCCACGTGTCATGCCAAATAAATATGTAATCCGTCATGTTGAGAATTGAAACGAGCCTATAAAATGCACTGGCTCTATGAACCCATGCTAATTATCTCATCAAGTGTCATAGCTTTCGAGCACGAGCACGCCAATCGACATGTCATACCAAGCGGAAAACCATTATTTTGCACATAGCCACACTACAAGCTTAAGTGGACCCAAGCCACGCAAATGCACGGGGCTTGCTGAGTGAGTTGTGGTATGAATGGTGACGAGCTTTCATGAGGCCCATTGATGAGCCAAGAAATGGAAGTTTTGGGTTGCTTGGGAGCCCCAAAACTCAAGCTCATTTCTCGAGCCCAAATATATGGGTAAGCATAAAGGAGAGAGAATGGTAGCCCATTACTTTAGAAAATTGGCTCATCATCTTAATAAAAATAGCCCATAACTTTAAGAAGTTGGCCCATTCCCTTAGTAGGTTTATCTATCACCTTAGGAAGGCACAAGCAACCAAGGAAAATATCTACAAGTCTCCAGCACATAGCTGGAGACAAAACCAACAGCAAAAGCCAAAGTTGCCCATATATGTGGACTGCGGGAGACTCCAGCACGTGAGCAAAGCAAACCTTAAGGTAGATCGATCAAAAAACCAGAGGATATTAGCGCGCGCAGGAGAAGAGGCATCCTTCTGACCAACGCTGCTATCCATTTCCTTCCCTTACCATCTCTTGCCATGAAATAAGGAGAAGTGATAACCAGAGATGGGAGATTACTGCTGGAATAGCTGGGGAAGACTTTGAGCTCCCAAAAACCTTGTCTATGTGTGTTTCGACAAAGGAGGATTTCACAAAATAGGATGAATAGAAGGGAGAGAAGAGAAATGAAAGGGAAGACTTGGCAAACCATTCCAGAGTCTGACAAAACTTTTGTCAGCTGTCGGAAAACGCTAAAACCACCCATTTCCCCTCCCTCATATCTTCCTCTATCCCCTCAACAAATTCTCTCGAAATTCTTTCTCCCCTTACTTTAAAACCTTGTTTCTCATAGGAAATCACAGTCCTCTCTCTCTTTAATGCTAAACTCATGAATGCTTAGCTTCCATGCTACAAGCTTCTCAAGCCAAGCCATATATTTATCTGTAAGCAACCGTTGGTTTTGTTGCTGAAGAAGACCAAGGTGTTTTCTAAGACTTGGCTACCCTTTCGAAGCACTCCTGGGGTCTAATTCTTGAAATCAAACCCAAGGGCAATTTCACATATTTGACTCTTTACAGCAGCCCAGTCTCGTTAGTAGTTGCCAGAACGAAAAAGCCCCCACAATCACCAACGGTGAGAATTTTCTGACATACCTTAATAGCTAAGAAATCGTGAACTGGACCTAAATTTATTCAAATGATTTTTTGGTTCTTGGATTAAATAACCATCAGTAGTAATTGTCTCAATTATAATATATAAAAAAATAATATGAATAAATAATCAAATCAGCCCCGCTTTGAATAGTAAGGGCCATTCAACGAAGGCCATTTTCTTTTTATGCAAAATGAAATCCAAACAGTTTATTTTGGTTGGATTTAGGCCCAAACAATTTAGGCTGGTGCGCAGAATTTAAACCCAAACAATTCCACTGAAAATAAATGAGACCACTAAAACTACATCAAAGCATAACTTTTAACTCAAGTATTGTTGCCACCGGGGTTTAGCCGAGTGGAAAGAGTCTTGACGTGTAGACTAGAGGTTTCAAGTTCGAACCCCATGACATCATAGTTGTGTATGTATCCCCTGTAGACTATCATTTGTACTAAAAAAAAATCAATTATTGTTCAATAACAGAGGTCGAAGGTACATATGTTGGACAAACAACCTATATCCCATTTATTATTTAGATATAGGTTCTACTTCTATTAGAGAGAGGATACAGCTGTGATGAGACAAATTGCAATATTCTTTTAATGTTAAGTTGCAAGACTCTTATTTACGGGAAATTTTTTGATGTGATTGTCACACCAATGTGTGGTCTCGCACCCAAAAGCTTTCCCCTTAATTAACAGCTACCCGGAATTATTGCGTTTAGGATAAGTGGACATCTCTTTCACTTGCTTGACTGAAAGAGTAAAAAGGGCATGCATTTGGTATCTATGCCATTTGCTTTTAAGTTGATGGGGTAGACTATCTTTATTTTCTTGACCAGGAAAGGACATTCATGAGCAGATTGTTTTGAAACGCGCATTAATATCACCTGATCATGATATAATCAGCTTAGAAACCTGCAAGGAAAAAAAACCAGCTAGAATTACTGAGCTGCTACATCAATGGAACTTGTTAGAACTCAAGAAGCCTCCTCTTCAGATACTTGCGGTTGCAGTTATCATGTGTTCTTGAGTTTCAGAGGTGAAGACACTCGCAAAACTTTTACCGACCACCTCTATACAGCCTTTGTCAACGCAGGGCTTCAAACTTTCCGAGACGACGATGAACTTGAGAGAGGTGAAAACATCAAGCCAGAGCTGGAGAAAGCGATCCAACACTCACGAAGTTCTGTCATTGTGTTTTCGAAAGACTACGCGTCTTCCAAATGGTGCCTTGACGAGCTTGTGATGATCCTGCAACGCAAGAGGACCTCTGATCATGTAGTTTTACCAGTCTTCTACGACATCGATCCATCTGGGGTGAGGAAGCAGACTGGATGCTTTGCAAAAGCATTTGCCACACACCAAAAAAATCGATCTCTGAACAAGGACAAGGTGAATGGATGGAGGGCAGCACTTGCAGAAGTTGCAGATCTTGCAGGCATGGTCTTACAAAATGAATGTGATGGGTAAATTTCATTAATTTATAACTGGTCCTTTTAAAGCTTTCTTTCATGATATATATAATATTAACATATCAGACTTTATAATTTGATTTCCCCATTTATTTTCATTTGGATTGCAATTTTCTAGGCATGAGGCAAAGTTTATCAAGAAAATTGTTAAAGTGATTGAAGGCAAGCTAAGTCGCACACCATTGAGTGTTGCCCCTTACCTAATCGGAATCGATTCTCGAGTCAAAGAGATTAATTTATGGTTACAAGATGGATCATCTGATGTTGGGATATTTGTGATTTATGGGATTGGTGGAATAGGGAAGACAACCATTGCACAAGTTGTTTATAATTCAAATTTTTCAAGATTTGAAGGAAGAAGTTTCCTTGAAAATATCAGGGAGATTCCAGAAGGTCCCAATGGTCTGGTTCAAATGCAAGTACAACTTCTCTATGATATTTTGGGTGGAAGAACAGTGAAGATACGTAGCGTTAGTGAGGGAATAATTAAGATTAAGGATGTTATAAGCTGTAAAAAAGTTCTTCTTGTTCTTGATGACGTGGATCATAAGAACCAATTAGATGCAGTACTTCGAATGCGAAAGTGGTTTTATCCTGGAAGTAAAATCATTATAACAACTAGGTGTGTGGGGTTGTTAAAGGCTCATAAAGATGTTAAGGTGCATAGCATTGAAACTTTAAGTCATGTTGAATCATTGGAGCTCTTTAGTTGGCATGCTTTCGGACAGGACCATCCGATTGGAGGTTACATGGAACTTTCAGAAAGCATAGTAAGGTACAGCGGAGGGCTTCCATTAGCTCTTCAAACTTTGGGTTCTTCTCTATCAGGGCAAAGTAAAGATGTATGGGGAAGTGCATTGAAGAAATTGGAACTTATTCCAAATAGTGACATCATGGGTAAGCTGAGAATAAGCTACGATTCTTTAGAAGATGACCATGACCAAAATCTGTTTCTCCATATTGCATGTTTCTTTATTGGAAATGACATGGATGTTGTTGTCACAATACTAGATGGATGTGATTTCTTTACAATTGTTGGCATGCAAAATCTCATCGATAGATGTTTGGTAACAATTGACAAGTATAAAAAGGTGAAGATGCATCAAATGATTCGTGATATGGGAAGAGAAATTGTTCGCCTCGAATCGAAGCAGCCTGAGAAGCGTAGTAGATTATGGCATCATAAGGATTCTCTAAGTGTATTGAGAGAAAAGAACGTAAGAAACATGCTCCTTCTATGTATGTGTGTGCTTTTTTATTTTCTAGTGTGCGTTTTTGTTGGTTCATATCTAAGTGTTTTTTTTTTTTCGGTTAGGGTTCGAAAAAAGTTGAAGGACTAGCCCTGAACATGCATTTGTACCCTGTAGAAACTCCTTCAAGAAATTCGAGTAAAGTAGTCGTGGAAACCATTGCATTTACAAGGATGGTGAATCTAAGATTACTACAGCTTAGTTCCGTACAACTCAATGGAGGTTATGAAGAATTTCCTAAAGGATTGAGATGGTTGTATTGGCTTGAATTTCCTTTCGAATCTATACCCTGTGATTTTCTTTTGGAGAGCTTGGTTGTTCTTGAAATGCACCACAGTAGCTTAAGAAAAATCTGGAAGGGAACAAAGGTATATATGCTACTCCTCCGCACGTTTCTTTTTTCTAATTATTTTATTTATGGATTTTGATGATTATACATGTGTATGAATAAACTCCCTGCCTTTTCCAGAGTCTTCCATCTTTAAAGATCCTTGATCTCAGCGATTCCCGTCACCTCATCGAAACTGGGGACTTCTCTTTGGTCTCCAATTTAGAGAGATTGATTCTTAAAGGTTGCAAAAGCTTGGTTGATGTCCATGAATCCATTGGAAACCTGGAGAAACTTGTTTACTTGAATATGAAAAAGTGCAAAATTATTAGAAAACTTCCAAAGAGCATTTCTATGCTAAAATCACTTGAAACACTTATTTTATCTGGTTGCTCAAGCCTTAATGAGCTTCCCATGGAGATGTGGAAAATGAAATGTTTAAAAGTGTTTCAAGCAGATGGGATTGCGATAGATCAATTACACGCTACCACTTTACCCTGCAGTTTAGTTGTTTTACATCTTACAAACTGTAATCTCTCTGATGATGCTTTCCCAAAGGATTTTGGTAACTTATCCTCGTTGCGGAGCTTGGATTTAAGTCATAATCCAATTCGCAGCTTACCAGATTGCATCAGAGGCCTTACCGGGCTTGATCAACTTGCATTTTCCCAGTGTACGAGGCTCGAATCGCTTGTAGGGCTACCACGAATAAGAGAACTTGTCGCGATCCATTGTGAGTCGTTGGAAAGAGTTACATTTCAATCAATTTCGTGCCTACCGGAAAAGTTTATTTATGGTTACAACTTCAAGCTAGCTGAGGTTGAGTACTGGTACAAGTTAATACCCATTGGAATGGTGGATGTTGAAATGAGAAATCTCTTGGGCTTGTGCAACTTGAATTCCATGGAAGCCATTAGGATGTACACCCCAGATAGGCTCTCTGCAGGAGCTGGGACTACGCATCCCATCCAGGTGCCTCTCTCTCTCTCTCTCTCTCTCAGACACACACACATATAATATGTAAGAATTGAATTACTGATATCAACATTTGGTATAGGGACTGTATGAATCTGGTATATTCAGCATATTTCTTCCTGGACATGAGGTTCCAGGGCAGTTCAGTGACAGAAGTGAAGGATCCTCTGTATCTTTTACTGTGCCTCCTTTACGTCCTAATCTTCGGATTCGAGGCTTGAACATCTTCACTGTCTACACAGAGTATTTCAACGGCTATTCCTCCTCTAGCATACCTAATCCACTACTTCTCAGAGTCTGTAATAAGACAAAGGGTCTGAAGTGGATCTATGCACCATCATGCCATGGTGTTCCTGACGATGAAAACCAAGTGATGTGGTTAAGTCATTGGAAATTGGGAAGTGGATTGGAAGGCGGCGATGAAGTAAGTGTTTCAGTGTTTACGAAACCTTCGTTTCGGGTGAAAGAATGCGGCATTCAGCTTGTGCATGAGCAAGAAGATGAAATGAGTACCCAACACAACACTATAGTTCCTAGTTATTTATCTGCCATTGGGCGGGATTCGTCAGAATTTATTCCAGGAACATACTACCTAGGGGATGGACCTTTTTTCAGACTAACTAGAGAATATGTTTTGGGTTGGGAAAAGGAAGTTTGGTTCAATGATATCTCTGGAGAGTCTAATGAAGAAACAGGTATGGTGTTTAGCCAATCACTGAGTTCATATCGGGTTCGTACTGCTAGTTTGTCATCCCGCATTCTTTCTGTACGTAATGCCTTTAAACAAAACGATAAAATACTAATTGTAGAGTGTAAGATGACAATGTGTAAGTGGGAATATATAGCAAGTTAGCAACTGCCTTTACTTTGCTGATAGTTAGACACTCCATGAAACACATGCAAATTCATCCTCATTCACTTTAAAGAATTTAATTCCTCTGATGTTCTATGTAAACTGTCTGGTGCTTGTA
Organism: Prunus fruticosa; assembly: GCA_018703695.1. Classification (NCBI taxonomy): domain Eukaryota; kingdom Viridiplantae; phylum Streptophyta; class Magnoliopsida; order Rosales; family Rosaceae; genus Prunus; species Prunus fruticosa. Next base: position 43,017,518 of record CM031918.1, on the reverse strand, counting down.
TGTTTTATTTTGTAGACAAAGACGAAAGGCGGCAGGGTGATGAGCCGGTTGCGCTGGTAGCAGCAGCCGAAACATTAGTAGAAGCAGAGAGGGCAAGCAGAGGCAACAAGAAGATTCTCATTATGACTGCTGTCTTCTTTCTCTTCCTTTCTCTAATCTCTTTGCCTTGTCTCTCTTTCCTGTCAAAGTACTTTATCTGAAATACGCGATCAATCTTGGTCGGGGGCTTTGTTTGTTTGTTTGTTTGTTTGTTTGTTTTTGTTAATTATCTGCTGATTTGGCTTATAAGAGTTTATCTGCCTTCAGGCCCTTCTTGTCATACATTTCAATGAACAAACCAACTCAGTTTTGAAAACCACTCAATTTCGAGACAGAAAGCAGCTTGCAACAACCCCATATCTCATGCAGGACAAAAATCAGACAGAGAAGAAATTATAAGTCCTTACAAGTTACAACCAGAAAAGAAAAAAAAAAAAAAAAAAGCCCTTGGAACCAGGAAGTTCAGAAATTGCTAGTCTCCCGTGTAAAGAGATGAAGATATCTGTGATGTTGTTAGCAAAATAAACTCTGCAAACTTTGCTGCTTAGTGCTGTAACTTGTATGATCACAAATTTCCCAGATTTCCACCTGTTCCGTTCTGCTTACTAATTTCTGCAATTTATGGAGCCTTGTGCTCCAAGAAATCTATGCCTTGGCATAGGCCATCTGTGCTGGGCTGGGCTTTGCTATCTAACCCCAAAGACTGATTTATGACCTAAGGCCAGTGAGCTTTCATGAATTTGGAACTTTTGAGGGGCACATGCACTTGTATTTTTTAAATTCTGAGATGCATTTATGGCACTCATGGTTTATAGGCATAGATATTGTTCCAACATTTGATATTTGATTTCATCAAGCTTGACTTCTTGCTGGCTAAGCTAAGCTTAAGTTCTTGTAAACTCGTTCGGACAACAGTTGCTAACATCAATGGCTCTTTTATGTATACTGATGCCCTCAAATTACTCAACAACCCTATGATCCAAGCCTTCCTTTCTATCAATCGAAATGTGAAAAGAAGTGTGGTTCTGTGAAGACTGAAGAATATTCGGTCGGCCTCATCTGCCACTTCATCACGTGCCATTCATTCCCCCAACCCCATCACGCCCGCCATGTTTTAAGAAAAAGGAGAGAGAGATAGCATTGCGTTTGCATTGGTAGTTGAAACTTGAAACCCCCTAATTAAACCACCCCCCACCGGCCCACCCCAAATCCATTTATTAAATTTTTAATAATTTTGCCCGCTCACAGAAAAAAAAAATAAATACATTTATAAATTATACGCAAAAACAAAAAACTTTTCCATTTTTGATAAAATTAACCAAAAGTAAGTGGAAAATATTGATGATGTCCATGCCCATCCAAATTTCACATTCATGACCCATCAACTGAGACACCGACACGTACATGACACCTCAGCACACTTGATACTCATCCCGGTGAAGATAGAATTGCTGCTTCTGCTGGTGTTGCTCTTCGGGTTGCTGCTGCTGAGAAGCCTCTTTCTGGCGACGGAGCTCCAGAACCTTCCGGTGCGAGTTGGAGTGCTGAGTCAGTACGAACGTCGGGCTTGCTGCGGGTCGGTACTCGGGCACGAGCCGACCCGACTTGAATCGGACCCCACAAGCGTTACACAGCGTCTTGGGGCCCATTGGACCCGCCCGCCACTGCGGCGTCTTCTCCGAGGCGCAGTGCGCGCACCGGCGTGGCTTGGAGGGCGACGGAGAAGCTTCCGATGGCTCTCTCTTGGGCTTCGCCCGTGAGTCACTGGGCTCGGGTGGGCCGCCCCATTTTGAGCGATTGGTGCGAACCCGGCTCGGAAACAAGGACGACGTGTCGTTTGGGAAGGACGCGGAGCCGAAGACGTTGGTGGTGGGGAAGTCGGTAAAGGAGTCGTCCACGAAGCGCGACAACCACTCCAATTCCGCCACGTCATCACTCTAATTCAACCCCAAAAAAACCAAAAATAAAAGAAACCCAAATTATAATAGAATTAAAGAAAACAAAATGGGAAAATTGAAGTGAAAAAGAGAAGGTGAAAAGAAAATGTGGGCAATTACGGGTACACAAAGGTCGTTGGTGAAGTCGGGGGCGGCGGTGGGGTTGAAGACAGCGGAGCTGACGTGGAGATGCGAAGGTAGCGGCGGAGCGTGCAGGTCAATGGAGTCGGTGGAGGAAGTGGAGGAAGAGAAAAGGTCGTCGTTTGACAGGTCGAGAAGGTCGTCAATGGGAAAGTAGTCTTGCTGTTGTTGGGCTGAGGAAGCAGATGTTCCTCCTCCGTACACGTCCTCCATTATTGTTCTTTACCAATTTGCAGAGAGTCAGAGTAAAAAAGCTGAGTGATTTTAGAGAAATGGGTTTGTGGGTTCTCTCTGGCTCTCTCAGCTCTGTTCTTAGAGAGAGAGGGAGAGACAGAGACAGAGAGAAGAATGGGGGTTGATATATTGATGGAAGAGGGAGCAGAGGAACGTGCAGAGAGAGAGAGAGAGATGAGTGTTTTAAAATTGGGGTTTTTTTTTCTTTTGTCTGAGCAGAGAGCAGGGCATTGCAGAGAGAGTAGCAGAAAGCACACTAGTGCTGCCCAGTACAACACACCAGTGCTTCTACAACCCCCCAAACCCCAGTATGGATAAATAAAAAGTTAATGGCTTTTGCTATTTTATTTATTTATTTATGGTGATGACGATGATGCTAATACGGAAACAGCCAAGTGTATGGTGGGTTTCATGCAATCATGGACACGTGGCTACTCATGCAGCCTATGTATAACACTACCCATTTACAGTTGTACACAGCAGTAAGGCTGTAAGCTAGAGGGGTAATATATAGCTAGCATTTTCCATCTGTTGCCATAATTGCATGGCATGACCTGAATTGCAGTGAAAGTTGTGCGTTCATAATAGAGGACATTATACATTTTAATGTCAGTTGAATGAGTTTGATTAACGTGGTGGTAATGCTCGTCACTAATTAAGAGTGTTGAGTCCATCAATTTATACTTGAAATAGTAACATTTGTTCCACAAGGAAGAAAGCTTCACAAGATCCATATACAAATATAGCAGTCTGTTTCTCATAGTTTTCGAGCTGACTTGATTCCCAATTAATCTGAAAATGATAAGGTGGGTGGAAGCATAAAAACACAAGTAATTGGATAAACAAGAAGTTAATAAGGGTAAGTCAATTTATTTATACCAGCTCAGATTGTAGATACATGGGAATTCCCTCAAGTCAAACTGGACACTCGGTTCGAAGCTTATTCCAGTCCCTAAATTGATGCAAACTATCAATGATCAATATTGGTAGCGCCAAAAAAATAAGTAAATAATTAGTAAGCACCCAAAAAAAAAAGTGAATTATTGAATGTAATTCCTCAGTACAACGAGAAAGTATTTTTGTTCACCATTTTAATTAAATGTGTAATCTCATCATTATTCACGTGTCTATATGCATAACTATGGTATCATAAATACAAAGTAAAAATTTAACAATAATTATACCTACAGACATATGTCAAGTATTAAAAATGGTTGTTGTGAGGATACACTCTGGGTTAAAAGTGGTGAGAAAAATATTTTCATTTTTATCTATTTATCAATCACTATTTGATACGTGTGTACAACTTTGTTTGTTTGTTTATAATCTCAATAAATTTTGCACAATATAAAATCAAATTCTAACATATATATATATGTGTGTCTAAGTTGGAAAACTAATGGACTTGAAATTTAGAGATTTGAAATATATAGTTTCTCACGTGCAATTGCTTTTTTAAATAGATAGGTTATGCGATGACTTATTATGCAAGATGAAATTTGTCCTCAAGTGCTATTTTCGCAATGCTTTATATATATATATATTTTCTTTTTCTTTTTCAATGTACTATTTTAAGATAGAGGATTGGATTGGAGGCCAAGAAATACTAATTTAAGATGCATTTTCTGATGAGGCTGACCCCTGAGATGCTAAAATTAATAACTGCATAATAAATTTGGAACATCTTTTCTTCTTTTATATATATATAATAATAATAATAAAATATGTGTTTTGAAAATTGAATAGGTGTAGTGTAAAAGCCTAGAAGGGAGAGAGAGAGAGGTGAGGGTCGGGACAGAGGACAGAGGACATAAATGAGAAATGGACACTGCCGTGGTGGGGTGGCCTTTATAATGTGGAAGGAGGACTGGAAGGAAGAGCTTGAATTTGAAGGAAGAGAAGAGAAGAGAAGACATGCAGAAAATTAGATTTTTTATATATATATTTTAATTATCCCTCTCTGACGCCACCCCACTACCTCCCTTTACTTCTAGTTTTACTTGACCTTGGATATGGACATGCCACCACCGACAGCTATTCCCAGCTGTCAATGTTGTTTCTTCTTATTTTATACTAGCTTTTCATTATAAAAATATCCATGTAAATATTATTCTACGATAATCTAAAATATTATGTTATTATATTGTAATGTGATAATGAGAATGGGGAATTGAACTTAATACCTAATATGTATAGATAAGTATTCTTAACCTTTGAATCCTTACTAGATAATTAAGTTGTTATCGTACATTGCTGATTCGAACCATATATTTTAACAATAATCTACTTGAATTATTATCCAAACTATAAAAAAATGAACATCACTTTTACACAGTTTATTAGTATTTACATAAACGAGTGTTTGGAACATATATGTACTATGTATATGACATTTGTTAAATTTCAGAAAGATAGGCCAATAGCTATTACTAACAACACTAGTAATATCTCCAACTTAACTACTTATATAGCCTAGTAAATATGAAATTTTATCGACAAATATCTTGGTACGATTAATAACAGAACAACTCATTATATATTATAATTTATTTAATAAAGTATCCGATATTGAAAAAACCGATCTCTTGCATTAGTTAATGGAAGTCCCCCAAAACGCGATTATTGCTAGCATATTTTTCTTAAGAGAACATCTACAATGCATCATAAATGGATGGATATCCAAATGCGGGAGACAACGAACACTCCCCTACAATGCATCATAAGGATAGGCTTCATCTGCAAGCACGTGTTGGAAGCAGAAGGTGGCGGTGGTGAAGGCCCACCATTTTGATATTGGGGGTTGCATGGGAAAAACCAAATATTTTGCACAAGAAAGAGTACCAAGCCGTACTGCGCCACTTGTTATGAGGGATGTACGTCCCCCTTTTTCCTTCCCTTTTGTTTTGATTGATTCATAATCTGACGTGATTCTCTTGATACATCACATTATTTTCGAGAGGAAAGGCTTTTGAATATCCACCCTGGATTTTCCTACGCGTCACCCTCATCCTCATGCGAAATGTTACATTACCTTAATTATGTTTGAGTGGCATCTAATTTAAGAAAAGGACTTTGACACTGTGCGTTTGTGGGTGATTTATGATTGTTGATTCATTTTGGACTTTTTGGCATATCCGCCACAATTGTAGATGAATGTGACTGCATGCACATCAATCCATTGTATTAATGTTTGACATTCGTTTATAATTGATGATTATTGTATATATGTATATGAATTTGACATTTGTATTGACCTTATTTTGATTCATTACTTTTCATGTGCTTAATATAAACAAAATAACGTGAATTCAATATTACAATTCGTAATTTAATACTTAAAAAGGCATAAATTTGACTGATTATGTGAGAACAGTTAAATGTTATACCCATTCCAATTCATCACTTCCTCTTTTTTAAATAAGTTAAAATGTTATTAAGTTTTATAGATCTCTACCCTCTGCATTTAGAGTCGGTGCATTTACCTGCATTTCGCTAAATCTATAGCGTTGTAACAATCTAATCCCTTAGAACATGACACGTTGTCAAGTTTTTTTTTTCTTCTCTAAAAAGATGTTAAGTTTAGAGCATGTTTCTTTTCTCTCTCTTTTTCTTCTTCTGCGTGATCTTCTTTTCTTTGGGGTTCAATGAAAATTTGCCCATGGTTGAACAAATATTCAAATCCAAATGAAATGGAAAATTTTCAAAATTATTGAATAGGTAATTTCTTTGAAGTAAAACTAAAGACAAATCTATTGCAATTTGATTATGAGGGGAAGGAAAATTACTTTCCCGATCAAAGGAAAATTACTTTCCCGATCAAAGGAAAATAAGATTATGAGGGGAAAGAGATGACGACAAAAAGGCACAACATAAAACACTGAAGAAAAGCCAAAAACTATTTTAAATTGGTTGGATTTGAAGATTAATACAACCATGAACGGTTTTCCATTGAATCCCAAGAGGGCATCAGTCAAGCAGGGAGAAAGAAGGAGATGACCAAATCGCAAAAAAGAAAAAAAACAAAGAAACTTGCTGTAAACTAAGGAGACATGAATGTGAAGAAACAAAAAGAACTCCAACCTAACAGTTTTAGTTAACATTTGTTAGATTATTGCAATGGCTTAAATTTAGGGAAATACGAATAATTGTACCATCTCTAAATATAGAAACTCGGAAATCCAAGTTTCATATAGATCAATAATTTACAATTACTCATGTGAATCACAAGTAATTTTCCATGCAAATCATCATCCTTTCTTTCTGCTCCCTCTTTACCTTTTCGTATGAACCTTGATAATATCAACTATGCTCTATAATATTGGTAGGAAATTAAATTAAGATAGAGCAAGCTTTTGAGACTCTTCGCTTTAGCGAGAGAGATACATCGAATCACGTGACATACATGACAAGGAAAATGGTGATCCCGATATTTAACGCATTTTCTTTTCTCAAAGTAACCCACCGCAGTGCATGCATGTGCACGCTCATGTGCTCATTAATCCTGATTAATTAAAAAACAATTCAATTAATTATTTAATTAATGGCGTCAATTGATCCATCATCATATATTTCTGCCAATCCCCCGTATATATTCTCTGGACAAGTGATTCTGATTCTCTCATTTTTCAAATGAAATTACTTAATTAAGAAAATAATAATAATAATAATCAAGATTTTTTTCACAAAAAAAGGTATATTAATTTGGGCTATGTCGGTGGATATGGGTTGCGGGCCAGGCTCGCATCACTTAATAATAAGTGAGATATCGGCTTTGGGCACGTGTTCTGCGTCCGTGATAGGAGACACTTCTCTGATCAGACCGCCCTTTTGCATGCAAAATTTGGACTTTGATCTTCTTCTATGTTTCGTTTCTATTGGTTGTAAGACTTCAATATTCTTTATTTTTTTGAAGTTATAATTTCTGCAATGAGCTTAACAGGGTTCAAAAAATTTCAATTCTGAGAAGAATCCTCAAACTCCAACATTTTTGTTTGTGTATATAAATCTGTATATCAGTTTTTTACGCTATCATAATGTGGACGTCATTGTAAACATAAAAGAAAACATAAACATGTAGTATAAAATATATGATGTTCGCACATTTACAACATCCGGATGCCAGCATAGAAGAACAATCTGTAAGAAGGTTTATTACATTAAACCTACTGAAGTGATCTTCTAATCAACTAAGGATTGCAAAGACTTATTGTTTATCAGGGACTCAAAACCTATCTCGATTAGGAAGCCTCTAAACAGTGTTTAAGAAGGATAATGAAGGCTTAAGGGTTCCTAGTTCTACAAGGATTGGAACAGATTAAACCTATAGCATGAAGGATATCTCTAAGTGTTTCTTGATGGGCAGGACACTTAGAGAGATGCATATAAATAGAAGGCTCCCTCCTAGATTCGATACACAACAAAGCTAATCAGAAAATTCACCCATCAGAAACATAGCTATAAGGATCGGTTTCTAAGGAGAAGAACTTCTTTACCTTGCGAAGCGATTCTCTCCAGCATTAGCCAATCTGCTCCAAGCATTATCCAATCTGTTTCAGCACCATGTTAGACTCAGGTTAGTGTTCGACATGTTATAGCTCTAAAGTATTTACATGTGGTATCAGAGCTTGAGTTATATCATGTTCTACCTAACAAAAATCGTGCAGGAAAATTAAGAGAAATAACTGAGTTTTAAGTTATAAAGTATGAACATGATAACAGTATAAAGTATGAACTTTATCATGTTCTTGACGGTTTCTACAGATCATCGCTTACAGTTATTGTGCAGTGATTGAGTAAGCCAAAGCGACTCAACCATTGTATGATAACTGGATTCAAGGTTTTATGATCAGAATTTGCACCATGATGCAAAACATATCGAAAGGCTTTCTGTCCAAAGATGTAAGCTGTTTGATATGTCTTGTATCATGGTGGATCGACATGGGACATGGATAGATATGGATTAGTGAAAGGTTTTCTTCTGTCTAAAGATGTAGAAGATCTTTTGCTCAGGAAATTCACATCTATTCGTTTTCCAGTGTCAATAAGCATGCTTGATTCACTATCCAAAGATGTGATTAAGTATGTTTGATTAAAGTTCTGGGGAAAGTTGTATATATATTTAAAGTGCTTGTTTTGTTCTAAACATGTACAGTCAATCATAACTCGATTCGAACTCTCACTGGCTCAAATTATAAGAAATGGAGAGAAGATGTGGAAATTGCCCTTGGACTTCTGGATTATGAGATGGTTCTTACTGATGAAGCTCTATGAGTGCCTGCCTTAGTGATGCATCTGCGAGACTAAAACTAAATATGCAAAGTGGATTAAGGCCAACAAAATGGCAATTATGATCATGAGAAGGTCTATTTCAGAAGAGGTCAGAGGCAGTATTATTGAAACTGAGAATGCTAAGCTATTCATGGAAGCTATTGCAGAAAATTTCCAAGGATCCAAAAAGCTGAAATAGGCACACTCATGAGCCAGCTGACAGATATGAAATACAATGGAGAGGGCTGCATAAGGACTCACATTCTGAACATGGTTGAGATAGGAAACAAGCTGAAAGCCCTGAAAGTCAATGTGGATGAGACCATGATGGTGCACTTTGCCATTAACTCTCTACCTAGCATTTTTAGACAACTGAAAACTACTTATATTGCTCAGAAGGAGATATGGTCAGTTGCTGATTTGATAGGTATATGTGTGCAGGAAGAACAAAGTATTAGAAAGGACAAAGGCAAAGAACAAGTGTATTTCGTGCAGGATACTAAATTCAAATCAAGAGAATGGACCAAAAACAAAAATGCAGATAAGCAGCAAAAGAAAGATGAGACTGCAAAGGGGATGGGTCCAGGAGGTCTAAAGTGCTTCTTTTGCAAAAAGTTTGGACACTTAAAAAGAGATTGCAGGAGATACAAACGTTGGTTAGAGAAGCAAAAGGGAAAAGGTAAGCATGAAAATATCTCTGTAATCTATGAATCTAATACAGTTGAAGTTTTATCTAATTCATGGTGGTTAGACAGTGGTGCAACAGTTCATGTAACTAACTCTTTGCAGGGATTCAAAACAAAGAGGGTGCCAAACAAGGATGACTTGAAGGTGTTCGTGGGAAATGGAGAAAGAGTTAGAGTAGATTTTGTTGGTTTAGCTAGTCTTGAGTTGGAGTCAGGTTTTATTTTGGAATTAGTTGATGTCGTTTATGTTCCTTCTATGACAAGGAATTTATTATCAGTTAGCAAGCTTGTAAAATCAAACTTACAGTTTGAGTTTGATGCGTCTGGTTTCTCCATTTTCAGAAATAAAAGTTTTATTGGTAATGGATTATTGATTGATGGAATGTTTCGTTTGAACAGCAAATTGCCAAATCAAAATACAGAGATGATAAATATGTTAAGTTCGAAACAGCCTTGTAATCCAGAATCCTTCACACTATGGCATAAGAGACTTGGACATGTCTCGAAAGAAAGGATGAATCTGTTAAGCAAAGAGTTAATCCTTCCACCACTTAATCACCATGAACAAGATAAAATATGCATTGAGTGTGCAAAAGGAAAATTGACAAATCTCAGAAAGAAAGGGGCAATAAGAAGTGAGAAACTACTTGAGATAATACACACAGATATTTGCGGGCCTTTTCCAGTTGATACACATGATGGTTTCAGGTATTTTATTACCTTTACAGATGATTTTTCAAGATATGGATATGTGTATCTCATAACAGAAAAATCCAAAGCATTGGAAATGTTTAAAATCTACAAAGCAGAAGTGGAAAACCAACTAGATTCTAAGATAAAGGTTGTAAGATCAGATAGGGAGGAGAGTTCTATGGCAAGTTCAGAAAAGGAAGAAATCCAGGACCCTTTGCAAACTTTCTACAGCAAGAGGGTATTGTTGCACAATACACAAATCCTGGAACACCAGCGGAATGGTGTTTCAGAAAGGAGAAATAGAACCTTAATAGAGATGGTGAGGAGCATGATGAGTTGTGCAAAGCTTCCTATTTTTCTATGGGGAGAAGCCTTAAAAACTGCAAACTACCTTGTCAATAGAGTTCCTACCAAAGCTACAAACAAGATACCCTACGAAATCTGGTGTAAAAGAAAGCCTAGCTTGGCTCATCTAAGGACCTGGGGATGCAAGGCAGAAGCAAAGTTGTACAATCCTATGCAAAAGAAGCTTGATTCCAAAACTGTGAGCTGTTTCTTCATAGGATATCCAGATAGGACAAAAGGTTACAGGTTTTACTGTCCTAAAAATAACACTAGATTTGTGGAAACACAAAGAGCAGTTTTTATTGAAGAAGAAGAGGGAGGATCATATGAAGCAGATTTTGATTTTGATGAAGTTCTGGAAAATAAGGAAACTGGAGATGAAAATCAAATAAGAGAAGTCATTATTTTACCTTTTGATGCTTTGGAAGAAAACCAAGCTTCACCGATGGATGAAGAAAGAAACAATGAAGAAGGACAAGAAAACCATCAAGCTGGAGGAGAAGAAATACAAACAGATCAGCCAGGCACAAGCTTCAGACCCACAACTTAGAAGATCACAAAGGCCTAAGAGGCCAGCCTTGTCGAGTGACTATTTTGTTTACCTACAAGAATCAGAGCATGACATCAATACTGAGGAAGACCATGCAACCTTCAAGCAGGCCATGGAAAGTAACAAAAATTCACAATGGTCTGCAGCCATGGAATCTGAATTAGAATCCATGAGCAAAAATGGGGTATGGAGACTAGTTAATCTACCACCAGGATGCAAACCTATAGGATGCAAATGGGTTTATAAAACCAAAAGAAATGCACAAGGACAAATAGACAGGTATAAAGCCAGACTAGTGGCAAAAGGTTACACACAAGAAGAGGGAGTTGATTACAATGAAACTTTCTCTCCAGGATCAACTAAAGATTCATTCAGAGTTATAATGGCTTTAGTTGCTCATTTTGATCTGCATCTTCATCAGATGGACGTTAAGACAGCCTTCCTAAATGGAGAACTAATTGAAGATATATACATGAAGCAGCCGGATGGTTTTGCCTCAAAAGGGGAAGAGAATTTAGTGTGCAAGCTGCAGAAATCAATATATGGTCTAAAACAGGCATCAAGACAATGGTATCTCAAGTTTGATGAAGTTGTTAAGTCCCAAGGTTTCATTGATAATCCATTGGATGAATGCATCTATATGAAATTTAATGGAAAGAATTTCATCTTCATGCTGCTATATGTGGATGATATTCTTCTAGCTAGTAGCAATTTGTCCATGTTGCATGACACTAAAAGAATGCTATCAAACCATTTTGATATGAGTGATTTGGGAGAGGCAAACTATGTTCTTGGAATAGAAATCAGCAGGGACAGAGAAAGAAAAATGATTGGTTTATGTCAGAAGGCATATATTGAGAAAGTGCTTAAGAGGTTTAACATGGGAAACTGTCAGGGATGTGATGTTCCTTTTTCGAAAGGTGATAAATTGAACAGTGAACAGTCTCCTAAAACTGAGCAAGAGAGAGAAGAGATGAAGGATAAGCCCTATGCATCATTGGTGGGAAGTTTGATGTATGCACAAGTCTGCACCAGACCAGACTTGGCATTCTGCATAAGTGTTCTTGGCAGATTTCAGTCTAATCCAGGCCAATCACATTGGATTGGAGGCAAGAAAGTATTGAGGTACTTGCAGAGAACTAAAGAGTACAAATTGGTCTATAGAAAGGTTGACAACTTGCAGCTGGAAGGATATGCAGATGCAGACTTCGCAGGATGTCAGGATACTAAGAAATGCACATCAGGAGTTGTTTTTCTGTTTGCTGAGCTGAGTGGCGTGGAAAAGTATGAAAACGGAGTATGTATCAACCTCAACCATGCAAGCAGAATTTCTGGAAGTTTATGAAGCCACTTCAATGGCTGTGTGGCTTAAGAATTTCATGTCCATGTTGAAAATTGTAGACTCAATAGAGGCCAATTCAGTTATGGAATGACAATAGAGCAGGAGTGTATTTTGCACAAGGGAATAAAAGATCAAGTGGAATGAGGCATTTGCATTTAAAGTTTTTATCTTTAAAGGAAAAGATTCGAGATGGAGAGACTGCTCTAAGTCACATTGGCACAGATTTTATGATTGCAGATCCCTTAAATAAAGGTCTGCCTAACCATGTTTTTCATAGGCATGTGGCATGCATGGGATTGCAGTTGAATTTCGATACCTAAAGTCAGTGGGAGTCAGTGGGAGCTAGAGTTCTTGCTGTTATGTTTCAGTTTTGATTTTGTTAACTAGTTTTATCTAAACTGTTTTGGTTTTGCAGACTTAATTGAATTACTTTTATATAATGTTCTGCATTTGCTGTTTATGAATGACAAATAGAATAAAGGCCAAACTGTAAACATGCTAGCATTTTGCTTGCAGTTTGAATCTATGAATGAGTCATTAAAGTTTGTTTAAAAGGAGACCTTGGTAGTCTTGAAGGGTGAGCAAAGAACAGTTTTGGTTTTGTCACACTTACAGTAAAACTAAACAGGTTCTTGGTTTCAATCTAGTTGGAAGCCTTATGTGTTTTGCAAATTCATATATGTGGTTATAAAAGTCTTGGATGTTATATATCCAGTGTACTTCGATAGTCCCTCATGAATTTTCAAAATGACAGTGGCTTGATAAAAGGAACAAGAGAGTTTTTGAGTACCACATGGCCATTAAGTGATGAACAATAAGTCTAAATTGATTATTTGATCAAGTGGGAGAATGTAAGAAGGTTCCCTCCTAGATCCGATACACAACAAAGCTAATCAGAAAATTCACCCATCAGAAACATAGCTATAAGGATCGGTTTCTAAGGAGAAGAACTTCTTTACCTTGCGAAGCGATTCTGCTCTCAGCATCAGCCAATCTGCTCCAGCATTATCCAATCTGTTTCAGCACCATGTCAGACTAAGGTTAGTGTTCGATATGTTATAGCTCTAAAGTATTTACACAATCTAGAGAATAATGGGGATAATTTCCTCTTAACTTTGACATGTTACAGACTTGTATTGTGTCACTTGATCAACATAATGTGTTCACTTCTTTGTATTTAAACCCGATCATCCTCATCCATAATTTCAACTATAGTTTATATCAAAAAACAAGAACAAAAAACTTTGATATTGTGTTGGCATTGCTAAAAGTTTATGTTAAAAAGATAACTAAATGAAGTTATGAAGGAGGTCATCTTGCCCCAAACCTCATAACAAAGAAGAAGCTCTTAAATAGATAATCTGAATCTGTTTGATTAGACAATAAAAAAATCATATTAATTCTTCTAATAGTCATGAAATGGCCGATAAATGGAGGGAAAAAAAAGGAGTCATGAAATGGGGGACGCCACGTGACTTGGTGAGTCCGTACAAGAACTAGCGAGGCATTGCAACGTATGGCTATGTAGAACTCACATGCCTTGGAGTTTATATTGTATTATAATACAAAAAAAAATCACAAATTCATAATCATGATCATCTGTGATCACGTGAATTTCAGAGTTTAGGGTGAGTTCTTCCGTCTCTACCTGCTATGCTGAGGATAATATTTGTTATGAGAAAAGTAAACTCTTAACTAGTTTAAGAGAGAAAAGTCCTAGCCCCACCCCAAAAGGAGTGGTGACTACCATGAGTTTGGTCCCATCTTTTTTTTAACAACTTTTCTCTCAACATCCCCCCCTTCACATCCTCTTTGCTCCCCCTTCCTGCATTGTCTTCCTCTCTATTTCGTTGATTCGTTTATGACATAATTCTATAACCGATTTATGAGGATTTATACTTTTTGGTTTATGTGTTCTATTTGCCAAAGAGAAAAGTCGATTGGTGCAAATTTGTTATTTTTTAGTAATTGCGGACAATGGGTTAGTTTTATGACAATGAGGTTGCAATTCGACTGGTTAAGTTTCTGTCTTTTTGGGATAAGTTGCATAAACTCTCTTTGTGTTTTCTCTTTTGTGAGAGATTTCACATCTCCTTTGTGAGAGTTTTTATTTGTATTGTTATGATGGTTTTTCCAAGCATTATCTATTTTTGATTTTTTGAGTTTGCAATCTTAGTTGGGATGTCTATGCTAGAGTTATGTGATCGTGAGTGGATGCACACCAGATTATCTTAATATTAATTTTAGATTTCTCCATAATTCTAATGGTCATTTGTGACTAATGGCTTATTTGGCTGAATTATGAATACAATCCCACAATTTCTCAACAACAACAAAAACTAATTTAATAAAGACCATTAGATATTCTATAGAAAAAAATACCATTAGATATGCGACTATTCTTTTTCTATATTTACTAAAAATGAAAGTATGCAAGTTGTAAGGAACTTGTCGCTTAATAAAGAATAATGCTACACACACCAAGTTTATTCACCAAGTGGCCTCCACTAATTTGTAATTCTGTAATTTATACTCAAATCTCTAACAGATCATTTGGTGGATAAACCATGCCGAAAAAACTTGGTGCTTCTAGTATTACTACTCCTAGAGTAGATTACTATACTCTTATGCTGAAAGTAACTGTACAAATTTGTAAAGTCAGACTGATTTATGTTTTGTCTTTCTCTGTGAATCAAAACCTCTATTTGCAAGAAAGTGGGTGTTTTGAGTTGTGTTAAGTGCTCGAGTTGAAGAATTCTATCACTACATCACAATTCCTAAACTCATTTATGGATCGTATATATGAATTATGCCAGTTGATCAGCGCAGTGATATTGCCTTCTTACACCCAAATTTGAGTCCTCCCGTAGATTAGATTGATTGTATCAACAAAACAAAAAACCCATTTCTGGGCCGGCCTTATCAGTATTAATCCATCTACTCCATTCAGATTGGACCATGGAAGATTTCGCAATCTATCTGGCCCGGACATACAAAATTAAAAATATTTCAGCTTTCCTTAGAGTTTTGAAGCCCTCTAAAAACTTCGTCATTTTTTAAATAAGAATTCCTAATAATCTCCCACCTTTCAAGTTTCAACCGCCAATTATCCAGTTGACAAAAACTCAACTAGCAGTACGAGCCATGAACTCGTAAGCTCAAAACTTCAACACCATTCCCTCTCTCACAAAAACCCCAAATTCAAATGGCCACGTGTCTCCCGTTCGGCACCATTCCATTCAAACCCCACTCCCCCCGCCCCGCTAAGATCACCTGCTCCTCCACGACAGCCCAATCACAGCTCGCCAAGCAGCACCTCCTCAGCCTCATCTCCGATCAGGACCGAGGCCTCAAGACCCAGAACAACCCCGCAAAGCTCACCTCAATCGTCAGCGCCATCGACGACTTGGCTGCTCTGGGAAAAGATAGTATCACCACCGGCGGGTCGCTGTCGGCCACGTGGCGGCTGCTCTGGACGACAGAGAAGGAGCAGCTCTTCATCATCCAGAACGCTTCCTTGTTCGGCACTCGAACCGGCGACGTTTTGCAGGTCATCGATGTTGGGCAAAGGGTTCTCAACAATGTCATCACTTTTCCTCCAGATGGGGTCTTCTTCGTCCGCTCTGATATCGCCGTCGCTTCAAAGCAGAGAGTCAATTTTAAGTATGCATTGGTATTTCGTACTAGAATGAACCAAAACAGAATTTGAAAATTTGAAAATTTGGGATTCTTTTTCTCTGTATTAATTTTTATGTTTTGGTGTTGTTTTGTAATTAGTGATGTTGGGTTGTGCTAGATTTACAAGTGCGGTTCTACGAGGGAAGAATTGGGAGATTCCATTGCCACCGTTTGGGCAGGGTTGGTGAGTTCTTTTGCTTTATTTTGATATTAACAAATACCCAAGTGATTGCTGGTTTTATTTGTGTAGTTAGAAATGTTAAAATTCACTTACAGATAGATAATTTGCCTCTGTTTATCAATGCCTTTATAATTTCATCTTTAATGTCTCTGTTTATGTTAGCTATTAGCTTCTTTTCCTGGCTTTTTGAGTTCAATAACAAAGCGCCTTGTTCTGTTAAATTATGTGGACTTATTATATGTGCATTCTGGTATTTCCCCTCCCTTTTGAAACAAATAGACAGGCCATAGTCCATAGAGGTGGGATAACTTTCTGCCTTTCTATCCCTCACTTTCCATGATTTAAACCCAACTCCTCAATAAAGGGGGAACATAATCACTTAGTTACAAGTGCCAATGATTGGAAATCTTTAGGATTCTTCCTGCCAACAATAGGTTATTCTTATCACTGCTCGCCTCCCGGCGAAATTTCTATTTATGAAAGCTATTTTTCCTTTAAATTTTGTGACAATGTCTGAACTGAATTCCCACAAGTTTCTTGGTTTGCTTTGAATGAGCACTCTTTAATTTTCTCTATTTTTTAAAATTATTTTTCAGTGGTTTTGAGGTGCAGCATAGAACTGCTTTGAAAAGAGAGGCTTACTCTGTAAATTGGGATTTAACTACAAAATGAGCATGCTTGTCCATCTTGCTTATTATATAGGAAGTTAGCTTGCTTATTATCTGAGTGTGCCATGTGCTTGAAACCAGCCTCAAATATCAGATGAATATAAACTAACTTGAGCCCTGCCCTATTTGTTTCAGGCCTATTGCTTAATATCAAAATCAAATGTTGGCTTGTAGAAGCACTTTCAAATACTATTTGTTAAAGATCATCAATAATTTCTTTAGGTCGTTGGTTTAAGTAGCATGACTAATTTTGGAATTCAGCTTATTGTCCGGCAGAGAGTTGCTAAACTTCGGGTTTTTTTTTCAAGACCATAGATTGTAGGGAAATAACTTTATTCATAATTTTTCAGGCTGGATTTTCTCTCACAAGGCAGTAATATATCTTCCCCTAATAGGTGATATCTTGTTGATTGTCTTGTGCAGCTGGTTTCTTCCAGAATATTCATCATTTCTCTTTCTCCTGCAAGAAAACTGCTGATTCAACTTTTTAGTTGTTTATCTTTCAAAACTAGAAATGAAAAAACTTTGCAGTCTGCCTTAGTTCTATATCTTCTATTTACCCTTGAAAGACAGAAATGCAACACCTGTGATAGGAAAT
The DNA here is from genome assembly GCA_018703695.1 of Prunus fruticosa. NCBI lineage: Eukaryota > Viridiplantae > Streptophyta > Magnoliopsida > Rosales > Rosaceae > Prunus > Prunus fruticosa. Next base: position 43,000,159 of record CM031918.1, on the reverse strand, counting down.
ATTATCTACCGGAACAACAGGAATACAGCTTGACATGTACAGTTTTGAGGCTTCACTACTAATGTCCTTCTCATTGGTCCAACCTGTTACATTTTAGGTTCGACACTGTGTACCTTGATGATGAGATTCGAGTTGTGAAGGATATCAGAGGAGACTATTTGGTTGTGGACCGCACTCCCTATGCTTGGAAAGAATGAAGAAGAAAATGTTTGCTACTGACTTCATTGTTGCTATTGGTGCGACATTATGTGAGTTCACTTATTCAAAAGCCATTTATTTGATTAAACTACCTAATAGTGTTGTTCTTTATCTGAATGTTTCTACTTTCTCGTAATATTTCATCAATCCACAATCCTGTCAATTCCCCCATTTTTGATAAGTCCGGATAGGCTGTTTTTGTTTTTGTTTTTGTTTTTTTTTGGTCTGAAGTCTGGATAGGCTGTTAACCATTCCATTTCCTGTGAATTTTCCTGTCTCATGCCTATATTTTATAAAAAATTTATATCATAATTTCTGAAGAGCCAAAGTTACGTACTATCTAGCAAGATTAGAAATGACACGAGTAGCACAACAGATTTGGAACTTTGAAGAAAACAACTGTTTCAAGAAGTCAAAATGATGAATTCCAGACCTTTCCACCTGCTATTTGTTTTACATTTATCCCATACTACTTGAGGTTGGCTACACAAATTTATTCTGTCATTCAACTCTAGTTCTCGAAATGTTGTATAAACCATCTTATCGGTTGAGTAATATCAAATCCCTTGATACCCATTGAACCAAATAGTCCTGCAATCATTTCCATGGTTGCACATGGTCAAATCCAACTAGGTCACCTTTCCCTCATTAAGGGTACTTTTAACTTCAAACAAAGACATTAATTTCTCATTTATTTGATTGATGAGAAACACAATCATAGGATATTTTATTAATACTGTAAGAAATGGTATAAATTACAATTTACAGAGTACAAACTGTCCCTCCAATCTGCAAAAATAGCAAAAGGAAAGAATGGAATGTCCCTAAATATCTCTTATCACTTCATTTTTCTCATGGTGTTGGTTGAAAATCACATAGCTTGTTCGAGACCGGCATTCTCTACGCATTGTCTAGGATTTTACTCATGGTGTTATTAGATCATTTTCCCTCTCCTTCCTCCTCTTTGATTTATTCATAAGTCTTTGAAATAATGTATCTGCTATTTACCATGAACAGACTGATGAGACTTGTTGAATGTGGAGCCTGAGATAATCTTGTTTAAAATCCCACCTCAAAAGCCACTTCCTCACCCAATAAAATAAAGAGAAGACTCTAGAGATGATGCAACCGCAGGCAAGAGCAAAAGGGGATATGAGGGATATGGGGAGGAAGGAGATGATCAGCAAAGCAATATAAAAAGGTGGAGATCACAATTCTATGATTACGCACTAATAGGCGTGCCTGCAAATATTGTCTACCATGGCTTTGGATCATCACTCATTCACTTATAATCATATATACATATATATTATGTGGCTTGGGATTCAGCAAATCTTGTCTATGATTTCCCATTTCTCCTTTTTCAAAATTGTACTTGGTAAGGTGCTGTGATTTACAACACAACAGCGAAGTGGATGATTTTTTGGCTTAGCTTTAGTGGCAAAGTATCCTAATAAGAGATTGATTAAAAAGAAAAAGGGAAAAGACTATCAGGGGCACAAAGATGGGATAAAAGTCCCCAACTTTACAATTTCCTTTTCTGTTTTTGCTGAAGTGTGAATTTTATTTACACAGCTGAGTTCTGCTACCAATTTATCTGTATTGTTTGTGCTTTTTCATCTGGATAGATTGATTGTTGGGAATTCTTGCACGACAAGTGGTACACAAAATCTGGGCCGTGCCCTAGCAGACCTGAACCAAATCCAGTGAGCCCCGCGATTGGGTCGGTTGTGAAACACATTTATTGTGGCTCACGGGTATATAACTTTAGTTAGTTGAAGGATACTCTTGTACTCTTGTAAGGCCTTCTTCTCCAATCATGATGGGCTAAACTCAAATTTTCCCACTCGAAAAATTAACTATTTGGATTTTTCTTGGACTAAAATCGTTTTTCATCCTAATTCTCCGGATTCAAATTTTAAGTCCGCAACTTTATTAAATTATTTAAGAATTGTTTAAGTCTAAATATTTTTTTTATGGAAAACTTTCATTCATTTAATCTTTTTAAATAACTTCATAATTTAATTTTTGAACTCTTTGACCTAAAAAAAATTGAAATTCCATAAATATAAAGAGTTCACACACAAGATAATTGAAACAATTGTCGACCTCATTCACCATTTCCAAAGCTCCTCGAAAGGTGATTGATCAAAACATATCGAAAACTCTAATGCGCTTGTGGAGATCGAACTCTATTATGACAAATCATGTAATCAGAGAGTCTACCTATCTTAGTGGTACTCGTATGTAATGCTTGGCTCCAGCTCATATTGTCTTGCTCTGGCCCTCCTGGATCGTTGTGGGCACATATCCTCATCATTATATTCCTCTTCAACATATTCGTACTCATCATCCACAAATATGTTGTGCAAAATTATACACGTCATCATGATTCAATGGAGGTTATCTTTGCACCACATACGTGTAGGGACCCGAACAATAGCCCATCGAGCCTGAGTATTCCAAATGCTCTGGTGAAAGTATGGCTCGTGGTTGACAACATCATTCAAGATGCGGTAAAACAACTCTTTCTCATTTGAACCTCCTACGAAAGTTCGTAGTATTAAAATGTGGCCTTTCAACGAAGTAGTCGGGCATGAGATTGCGATGGCGACCTGTCCTCTCACGGTTCTTATACTCTGTTCACCCGTTTCTGTTTGTTTCCTATAATGGTAGGGTAAAGTTCCCCATTAATTCAAAGACCATTGTTTGGTCAGTAAATTAACTTTCTTTATGTGTTGAGCGTGCCACCGCTAGCAATCTTTTAATTCTAACAGACTTGAGAATAAGAGTAACTTGCGCCCCAAGCTATTGACTTTTGAACAAAACGATCGTGAATTTGGGTGAGGAATATCTCCCAAGTAAGTTCTTTTCTATGCCTTAGACAGGTAAGGACTTCACAATTTTTCTCAACATAAAACCGGTAGTTCTAACAGAATAAATAATAACATATTGAACTAATTGGCAGAACTCCCCTTCACAAAGCTCAAAAAGGGAAAACTGACTATACAAAGACAGAGAAAGGGCTGTGCTTCCATTTCTGTCCCGGATAGTTGCCTCTGTTCCTGACTGGACTGGATGTGTATGTGCTTGGACTGGACTTTTGACAGCTTCAACAGCTAAGCTTCAGTTGCAAATCGATACCAAGTTTGAATTTGGCAGAGCATAATTCATTTCAAGCCCTGGAAGGCTTTTGGATGGACAGAACTTGGACTTCTCCAGTTTGAAAGGGGCAGAAGTGGCTGGACTTAGCTCAGATTGTATTGTAATACCTGTGCCTTTGGTCAGGGCTCTCCATAAATTTGTTGAGGTTTTCATATTTGAGAAAGCTCAAACTCTGCTTATCTTGGCTTTTTGCTAAACCAAATTTGTAACGAGAGAAATCTCGTTAATGTTGACTTGTTGAACTGGGATTCAATTTGGAAACAGTGATCTAACTTGTTCTTGCTGGAAGGACAACAGGATGATTCTACAAGCTTGTTGAAAATCTTTTGAAATTGAAATGCTCAGACTTTGGGTTTGTTTGAATCTGTTTGAAAATCTTCTTGAGATCAAGTGATCATTTTGAGTGTTTGTCTTTTGACTGAGTTTTTTGGTTGAGTTGGTTGATGTCCTGATTGATTCACCCGCTCTTGTATTTATAGAAAAACCCTTTTGGGAGTGAAGGCTTTAATTCTCAATAATGGGCAGCAAAAATTCCAAAATATCTTTTATTTTTAAAAACAAAAGAAAGGGGTTTTTATCTCTTCCTTGGCAAGTAACCTTCCAATCAGTTCAGCTTTAGTCACTCTTCTGTGCCTTCTTTTCCAGGTTTAACCTTTTTTAGACCTGTGATGGTGAGTATGATTTCCAGTTTTAGCAACTTGCCTTTTCCTGCTTATCTTTCTTTAGAAGGCATAGTCTGCTTATCTTTTGGAAATGGTGCCTTCTCTGTTTCAAAGAAAATATCTATGAATACATATACATATATATTGAGATGCTTTTTGATGACAGAGTCTTTTTTCAGAGATATTCTTTTTCCACAACTGCTACTAGCCTTCTGCTTATTCCCAATCGAGATTGTCGACTTTTCCAAGTTAGGATTCACGTAGGTCTAGGGAGAAATGGTGAAATTTGGGCTAAAATCTCTCTTCCTAAAAAACCCAAGCCTTTTATGGTTTCTGGGCTTTTGATGTTTGGACTGAATATTTTCGTAGAAGTTGGCCCAGCTTTTAGTAGCTGTCAAAATGGTGTGGGCTTTTGACTGGGCGCACCAAATTTAGGCCCAAACATACTCACGACCGACTCCTGACCCTCCATGTTTGGTGGCTTCATTCTCCAGTGAAGTATGGTGGACAATGGCTTATATCACTCTTTGATGATGTTCCTCATCATCTAAATCATCATCAAACATAAAGGAAAAGATGGCATTGCCACAATGATCCATTAAAAGCTTCAAATGATATGAAAAGTATGAGAATGAAGAAGATGATGTGCTTGAAATGATATCAAAAGTATGAGAATGAAAGGAGATTGATGAAATTGACAAAGGAAAAATAAATTGGAAAATAGAAAAAATGCTTTTGATAGATTAATTAAGAAAAGGGTGAGTATTTATAGAGTTTAGAGTGAGTTTTGGGGTAGGATCTGATTTGGATTAATTTAAAATATTATTTTGACCGTTGAATTTTTTTTTTTACCTTTAAAATAACTTAGATTTAATCTAGATCATTGATTTAAAGTTACTATTATAATTATAAAATAATTATAAAAAAAATGAAATTTGAATTGCAATGGTAACTTAAGCTGGATCCGACATGTGGCACCTGCTGCGTCAGTCTAGCAAATAAAGCCAGTAGCACGGGCCCCAATCTCTTTTTTAAAGTTACTATTAGAATTTAAAAATAAAAAAATAACATTTGAATTGCAACGGCAACTTCAGCAGGAGCCGACACGTGGCATGTGTTGAGTCAGGCCACCAAACAAAGCCACCAGCACGGACCCCAGAGCTGGCCCTAGTGTCTTTTCTGATGCACATGGGCTGTGCCATTTGTTAGTGGGCTCCACTGAATAGTTTTGGGTCTAGGAAATACTTGGACTGGTGTTTGGGTCCAAGTTTGGGTTTTTCCCAAATTTTGGCCCCTTCATTTTCTTGGGTTGGGAGATGTTTTGGGCAATAATTTGGGATATTTTAGCATCTTGGGTTGGAGATGGCCTAAGAGCACTTCCGCCCTATTGTGCCGTGATAAAGGGTAATGGTAAGTAAGAGCAAATACTATTCACTTGAATAGTGACTGCCCCTAGCAATTTTTTGATGCATTCTCACCCATTGCTATGGTAACCCAAGAGCAACTACTATTTACATGAGATATGAGGAGAGGAATTTGTATGGATTTTGGTGTAGAAAGTAAAGAACATGGCTAGGTATTTATATAAAAAAATTCTGATTTTTTTGGTATTTAAATTAGTCTTTGATGTCAGCATGACGTCATCTTGCCTTCCAGCTTGCCCAGTTTCGTGGGCCTACTTCTTGCTATGACAACTTTTCCTTTTTTGGGTTGTTTTTGGAGCCTAGGCCCTTTTTTTGCCATGACAAAAGGGGTGGGGTGGAAGTGCTCTAAGGTGAACTTCCCATTATATTTTAATGGTTCAAGTGATTTTATTTTTTACTTCTTCATTTAGAGATTATCCAGAGAACATTAGAAAAATTAGAAGCCATTAAGACTTCTAATTTTAACCTACAACATAGACAAACCATTTAAGAAAACACTAAAATGAGAAACATTTAATTCAATGGTCAAATGATTTCAAATACAAGCGGGGATTTTTTTTTTTTTTTTTGCATAGTTGATTTTTGAAAAATTAACCGAAAAATAGATTGTTTGTATCATTGACTTATAATGCATAGCAGGCCTCACAAGGATTATTAGATCCCAAATACATAAATTTACCAAAATTATTAGTTAATTTTCATGTTAGTATCGATGAGGCGACTCAAGTAGCATGCTTAAGAAAATTCTAATCGGAGGTGGATTTGCAAAGGACCATGTCACTCTTGAAAGTGTAAGAGGTTGTAATGGATGGTTAGCTTAACTTGGATCTATGAATGAAGACTTGAAAAATAGACGATTCATATTGTTGAAATAAAATTCGTAGTGGACCGCACAAGATGTATGTCTATTTAAGGGATCCCTCAAGAGAAGGAGATTGATATACATAAAGTTTCAGTTGATGGATCTTTCAAATACGTTTATTAGGGCATTCTCGTGGGCTCACTCACATTGTATTTCGATGATTTAAACCATCTATCTTTCATGTACGCCTTCAAATATCATCTCCTTGAATTTGAAACAATTTGACAACTCAATTAATGGTTCTCATTGTTAAGATTTCATAGGGACGAACCCTTGGCCCGCCACTAGCAACATATGAGACTTTCTATTTTGGTAAGTTTCCGATGTGGAACTCTGTGTATTCTTCAACACTTCTCCTAACGTGGGACCACTTTTTAGTGGGCTACACGTGCAACCAATTCAACATCGGTCACCCTTTTTTTTAATTTTAAATTTGGGGTTTGTTTGATTTTGGTTCAATTTGGGGTTTTTGTTTGATTTGGATTTAATCGGGCGTAGTCAACTGCCCATCTCTGATACCATGTTAAGATTTCAAAGGAACGAACCCTTGACCCACCACTAGCAACATCAACATTGTCCCCAACTTAACCACATGTTTAGCAAGTGTGAGGTTTTATACAAAAGGTCTCAATGTTATTAGGAGTGGAACCATTTATTATTTGACACTTTCTATTTTGTTAAGTTTCCGATGTGGGACTCTGTGTATTATTCAACACTCATTTTAGTGTTTTCTTAAAGCACCATATTCGTTTACTTTATTGCTCACAATTGTCAAACAAAGTAGGGCAAATATTCAATTATGCTATGATATGCTCATATATTTATTCTTCTCCAATATTGAGGTATTTATAAAGAAGTACAACCCTAAATAAAATAGGAAATAAATCCAAACTACAATAGGAAATAAATCTCTATTACAATAGAACTAAATAATAATTGGTAAGTAACCAATATTCTCACTAAATAAGGAACCAAAATCCTAACTAAGTAAGGACTCGCCAACACTCCCCCTCAAGTTGGGGCAAAGATGTTGCGCATGCCTAACTTGACAAGCAAGTCATGGAACACCATACTTGAATCGAACAATTGTAGAGAAGGCCTTGTTATAAACCACGAGTGTAACAACTGACAAACCAAATCAAAGTTCACAGCAGAAACACAAGAGCAAACCCCAACAAATATGGCACATAGCATAACGCATAAAATCATAACACAGAAACTTTGAGAGCACGATAATAGGTAAGGCAGAAACTCTATGAACATAGCAATATATAAGGCAAAACACAGAAACCCTGTGAGCACGGCAATAGGTAAGGCAGAACACAGAAACCATGTGAGCACAACAGGAGATGAGGAAGAACACATAAAAGCAAGGCAGTACATAAGGCGGAACACAGAAACCCTATGAGCATGGTAGTAGGTAATTCAAAACCAGAAGTAAGTGAAGAAATAAGGGCATCAACATTCGGCATGGTGATGGATGGCGGGGTAGCGGCAGCGGCAGCAATAGCATGTTAGGCGGCAATAGCAAGGTAGGTGGCAGCGGCGGCAATAATAAGGTAGGCGGCGGTGACGGTAGCAAGGTAGGCGGCGGTGACGGACTAGGATTATAGGCTAGGTGTATAGTGCAGTGGAAATATGTAGTGTTTAGGGTTAGGGTTATTTATATTGTAGAGACAGATCAAAACACAGCAACATGGCATCAACAATGACCATAGCAAGGGAAAGCTTAGCAAACAAAGGCAATATCAAAGGCGGTAGCAGCGGCCACGGCAACGGCAATGACCAAAAAAATGGTAGCTAAAAATGATAACAAATTCTTCCATATCAACTTTAACTAATTCATGCACACACAACTTCTCTTCAATCATCATCTCCCCCTGAAGAGAAGGGGATGTCGAAGTTAAGAAAGTGGCAATATCTCTATGGAAAAGAGAAACACATCTCCCCCCTTGAAGAGGAGGGGAGGAGAGCACTTAAATTGTAAGGAGAACGCAAGCACATGTCACAAAAAAACTTAGGCTCTTATACCATGTTAAATTTCAGAGAGACGGGTCAACGGCCCACTGGTAGCAACACTGATATTGTCCCCAACTTGACCACCTACAAAACCTAATAGGTGTGGGATTTTATCACAAAAGGCCTCGGTAATATTAATAGTGGAATCATTCATTATAAGTTATATTTTGTTTTGTCAAATTTTCGTTGTGGGACTTTATTTCTATAACAACTACTAGATGTCTTAATGGTTTTCAATGTGTATAATTTTTTGTTTGGATGATTTACAGATGAAGACTTGAAAAATAGACGATTCAAATTATTGAAGTAAAATTCATACTAGACCTCACAAGTTATCCATTATTTGAGGAATCTTCCAACAGAAAAGGACTATCTAGATATATTATGTAGGCATCAATTCCAATGACGACAATATATCTCTATTTTTAAATTCTTTAAAGTGGAAGAGTCATTCTAAAAGGGTATATTTTTGCTCACAACTTTAACCAAAGGTGTACCCTCACCACCCTCCTCAACACTTGACACGTGTTCCTTGTTATAACCATAGTTATTTTTTACTTTGTATTTATACAATTATAGTTATGCTAAGGGACACGTGTCAAGTGTTGAGGAGGGTGATGAGGGTACACATTTGGTTAAAGTTGTGAGCAAAAATGCACCCTACTGAAAATGAGATTTTAAACTATTTAACCTAATTATAACCTTATTTTATTAGTGAGTTGAAGCTTTCAAATCTCAAAACAGCAATTATAAAGTGAGGATAAAAGCAGTCGAAAATTGTCAACAAAAACGGATCTTCTTTAAGTGGATTTTCACTTATGATGTTCTTATGTGATGTCTTTTCACTTCATTTTCATTCTAGTGATGGATGCATAAAGTATTCATATTTTTAAATCCAACAATGAAATAAAGGTTTTTTTTTTTTTTTTTTACCAGCAAGATGATGTTTTTTTGTGTGGCGTAAACTATGATAGATTGAATTGAGCACTAATCTCACATAATCGGAAAATCATATCACCACATCTAAGTAGCAATTTCTCATGCTCTTGGTTTGGGGTGCCTAAAGTTTTCTCAAATGGGAATTCAGTAATTAAGATGATCAATTTGATGGATGGTAAAAAATTTCAAATTGACAATTAAAACCCAATCACCCCAACTTACATGTGAAGAAAAATGTGAGAGTTCATTTTTCTCATCACGTGACATAAAGAAAGGTTGTACACAATAGTGATATATAAATTTGTCTCTTGCATATTCAAGAAAGTCATAAGAATCTATCAAATGATTTCATATTCAAGTGATTTTTCAAATGCAATAACAACAACTAAATGATCATAAGAATCTTTCAAATGCATATTTCAAACAATCATAAAAATACTCAAATAATAAGAAAACGAGTTCGAATAGGGAGTGTTAATCGGATACGCACAATAATTTCTCTAATTTATCTAAACATTAGAATGCATGAGCAGATCATGTACACGTGGGCGGTTGAGATCGTATGTGGGCACTTAAGAATGTCTGCACAATCAGAGTGTAGAATTGCCCTAGTATGAAAAGAGAAGTGTGGTGCAAATCTTAGGCGGTCCCAATGAATGTGATTCATGGGCTCTGGTCGTCAGCAATGGAATTAAAAGTGGTGCTGCCAAATTGTCTTTCTTTTGGGAAACACTTGAGTGTGGCTGTTGACGTACTCCAAGCTGTTGCCCTTTTGTTTTGCCACCCCTCTCTGGGACTATTTTGATAAAATTGAAAGTATGCAGACAATATAAAAGCATTGGTATTGAGTAGTGTGACAATGCAAAAGATATAAGATCACTTGAAAATACTAGTGTGGTTCACGAACGACAGACGAGTTTTAGAATCAGTATTCTTATGTTGCATATAATATTAAGTAATCAATACCGACTGAGATGCATCTCCTCCACTACTTTAGCTAGATGTATGTAACTCTCATGATCACTCTAGCTCGCTCGGATCATGTAAACGTGGAAGTAACGTTTTGTGCAACATGATGACTTGAATTGCCACATGCAGGGAGGAGGCTAGCAGCTGGGCTTGGGTCGATCCATCTTTCAATGATTTGATGATAACATAACTTACTTGGCATATGCATAGCCACATTTTAAATACTTCGAGTACACCCCAAAATAGGTACACTCTTACAAATGTTTCTTCTTTTTATATATAGCCCTGGTCCCCAGAGATAAAACACTAGCTTGCCCTATGGCAACATGAATGCATGCATATATCTATGAATTCGTTGATATAGCATATGCATGCAATATGCATATCTAGTAATCATGCAATATGCATATCTAGTAACATAAGGATTTAATCCATGATGATTAAGAACTGCTGATACAAAAGGAGACGTGGCACCCTCTCCACCTGGGGATATATGAGTGATCACAGAAATTTTGATGTGCCTTCGTCACGTAATGTTATTAATTCACGTGTTAAAATTTATATCCGATGAAATTAAAGTATAACACTAATACATAAGTATACATTTACTTCAGCTATGAAACCACATGAATTCCTCATTTGCCTGGCTGGATAGCTTTTTCTCGATTGTGATTGTGATGGGCGCGGTTTGCTCGACTCAATCTTTTGGTTTACATATGTCCCCTCCCACCCAACCATCTAATTACCTCGTACAATACTGTTACTCCAACACTTGATTATCTTTTACTGCTGTTGATAATGGTGATAATAAATTTTTTATTTATTTATAATCATATAGATTAGGTTTAATTTTCTCATCATATAATTGATTTGATGATTGCTTTTAGATATGATGACAAAGTAGCTAAATATTTTGAAGAATAATTATGGGCTAGTTAGTTAAGAATGATGGCTAAGTTAGTTTTGTGTCGTTGTTTGTGATAGTTGATTCAAAATTTAGAGATTAATATCAAATTAAATTTCCTAACCCCACAAGGGATTAGGGGAGGTAGCTTTGCCAACCCACCTATCACCTCCTTCACGATCATCACCATCACCATCCATCAGCCCCACTGTTAGAGGTTGTATTTATTTGTTTTTTTTATGACAGTTGATGATGATTAGCTCCTTCTGCCGACCTTTCTAATTGATTTATAACTAATTTATCCATCAACGTGCGTGTTAGGACACTAATAAATGAAGAAATGTCATAAGAAATGCTAGTCCATAAGATTAATGTTGGCTGAGCGGATCTGAGATGCGATTTTGGATTTATTTAACTTTAATTTGGTGGTGTTTAGTCATTGAAAGCAACTCCAATAGCTCGATTAAGGAGAAATTCCTTTAATCAAACTGTCCAAATTCTTGATCTATGCAAAGAGAGAGAGAGCAAGTGGCTTAAAAGTAGAACAATATGTTAATTATCAAAACACCCTTAACATTTAAATTAATTATCTAAATCATTTCATGAAATCACGGCACGATTGCTATTTACGGCGATATTTGCAATGTGAGAGAAAATAAGAAATGATTTACGGACGACTGAAAGAGAGATGGAGAGAAAAGAAAAATACAACGGTTCCAATAAAAGCGAGACAAGAGGAATAAATTAAGGTTATTGATGGGTTGATTCAATGTTGGGAGAAGAGTATGATAAGGTTAAAGCCCATTTAATAGCATCAATACACGTAGAAACAAATAGCCGGTTTGATTCGGTTTAATACTAATTTTAAAACAAACAAAAAACCCGAACAAAATCAAGCTAATCGGTCTGATTAACCAACTTCCTTGATTTACAGTTTGAAATGCCAAACCCTAGTTTCTTTATCTTCTCCTATGTAGTCATGTCTCACCCAACATACAAAAAACCAAAACAAACTCAAGCTAATGGGTCTAATTTGGCCAACTTCCTCGATTTATAGTTTGAAATACCAAACCCTAGTTTCTTGATCCGCTTCCATGCAGTCATGTCTTACCCAACATGGGGAAAAGAGTGAGGTGAGGTGTGGAGAAGATATTTTTCCCCAACACACACACCCAAAAAAAAAAAAAAAAACCTTTAATTTCTGAAAAGAGGATAAGTAAGAATAAAATGGGTATTTAAAAATATAAAAGTAGAAGAAAAAGGGCAACAATAAGTGACAAAAGAATCCCCATAAAAAATTACATTTTCTTCTGAAAAAGGGCAAATAGGCACCAGTAATTGGAGGCTGAAACCGGTACTCGCATGCCAATAAATAAATTCGAAATAAAAGCAGACCAAAAGTGAAACCTGGGCCCACTTTGTGCTTATCAGCGACTTGGGGAGGTACAATTTTATAATATCACACATGAGTTGCACATTGAAACCGATCTTTGGCCGTTGGATTGATCTGCTTACGCTCTCTCTTTGGTAGCTTTCAGTCCTGGTTGGACCGTCATGATCACGCTACTGTTTCGTATATTTATACCCCTCGAAGCACTGTAGCAAAATCGCAGGTTCGCTTTATTTTTAGTGGTGTGGGCTTTGTCTAAAGGTAGAAAAAGCAGTACTGTACGTGGAATTCTCAATATTCCTAAACTATCCACTACAAATAGGTAATTGACGGCCATATCCCTACCTTTATAAGTTGACTGAACTATTAATTTACCCAATGAAATGTTGACCATACTATTTACTTTTTACCCTTTTACCACACCGCAATGCTTGGAACTTGCCAACCATGCTTCTCCAAAAGCGCGTGAAATTGCTCCCCACTTGTTTTTGCCAACTTTCACATTTTGGATTTACTGTATAAAGTGAGAAGGTCAAAGTTTGGTGTAATTTTTAGAAATATCTAGAAATTAATGGACACTTCTTTCGCCAAAAAAATAAATGATACAGAGATATTAGAGGAGTAGGGATCGAACCTAAAACTTTAAATATAAGAATAAATGGTCTTAATCACTTTAACTGCAAGCCTCTTGTAAATATGATAAAATAATAAAATAACATAATATTATCAATATTAAAAGATGTTGCAAATTCAAATTCATCATCTCTGTTAGTAAAAAAATTAAGTTGTTTTGCAAGTTGCAATATAACTTTGGAGGTAGACAAAGGGTAAGCATTGAGGTTTAGTTTGATGGCATGAAGCTAAATCAGTTTAAAATTTGATGAGGTGGGATGGTTCTACACCGGCTCGCATAACTAGTGAACGAATTATCTTATTATACATTATAAAACATATATAATCTTAGAATGTAAGCATTTAAATGTGTCAACATGATTGAAAATGTTCTACATCTAAATATATAGTGTCGATGTATTACATGTTCTTTATTCGTAATAAATCTAATTAAAGTGGAGCATCTTGTTTGTAGTGAAATTTAAATTTAATTATAACCTAAAATTCCGGATGCGTTCCCAACATGCATTTGAGTATTGATGAAGGAATGCTTCATGCCCCTATATTCAAGGCAGCCAACAAGAAGTTGTTATTTTCCCCGATTTGTTTCAATATAAAAAATGTAGACAGCAACCACATCAAGATGTGAAGTGCAAGTAATTAATATCAATAGAAAAATAATGACACTATCTTATATATATATATATATAAAGTTGTTACTAGTGTACGATGAAATCTGAAATGTGTGCAAAAAGTTCATACACAGAAATATATAAATCCAAGTGCGTACATCACACTCAATTAAAGAGGAGCGTAGTGAAAGCTCTTGGGATGGAACATGCGATTTTTATTTTTATGATATGGACATTGAAATGCAAAAAAGAAATGATAGGTAGGGAAGAAGGCAAGCTCAGCCCGGGGCAGAAGTGTCATTTTCAGACCTCTTTTTTAAGGTTCACCATTCTTCTCCCCTCTGCCCTAACTGAAAACGACTGCAAGCAACCTGTGGTCTACCTGTGTATATATCTCCTCCAATATATATATATATATATATATATATATATTTATAATTATAATTATAATTAATTATTAATTATTTCATGTATAAACATGGAATTCACACACCGACTTAAAATCATTAGTTCTCATCTCTTCTCTCTCTCTCTCTCTCCTTGTATTTATCTCTCTGTATATCTTTTTCTCTCTGCTTGGGTTTGGTTTTTTGGGTTTTTGGGTTTTTGGGTTCTTGGGTTTGTTCCTGATACATAGAAAATATTCTGTGTGTTAATTAAAGGGTTCGTAGCTCTTGAATTGCTTCAAGAAAAATCAGCCATGGTGGATCTTCAAACTGTCTGCTGCATGTGTGGTGACGTGGGTTTTCCTGACAAGCTCTTCCGCTGCAACAAATGCCGCAACCGCTTTCAACACTCGTATGGATTTTCACCATCATCACCATAATCATCATCATCATATACATGCCACCCATCATACATATACATATGGATATATATAATATGTGCTACCTAGCTTGTGTATAGTCTATAGATATGTATGTATGTGTGAGTCAGTGGGTGTGTATAAATAGAAATCATGATGTTTTATATCATCACCATCATCATCATGATCATCATGATTCATGTGTGATAGCTACTGGTAACTGAATAGGTAGAAACCCATCTCCATAAAACACCCACCCAACCAACCTATATTATTATTGGTACTATACCATGCATATAGATGATGCTCATCATAGTACCATAGCAAAACCATCCTATGTCATCATCAACGTTTATTTGTGTATAAACGTGTTTATATTGTCATAATCTAATTAATGCTGATACTAAAAATAAATAAATCATTTACTAATCAAGCATGATACCCAT